>JBBUKS010000104.1:3765943-3800719 GCA_038050645.1 Hedychium gardnerianum | reverse complement strand
CAAAATATTTTTCGTCGCCAAATTCGTTGCAATTTTGCAACGAACTTTAGAATTCGTCGCAGAATTTGCGACGAACTTTCAAATTCGTCGCAGATTTGACCTATTAGGTAAAAATTATGTTTGAAGTCATGGTTATGATTAGGATAACTAAAGGAACACATAGAAACTAGTTTCGTGTCATTTCGAGTTCTCTAGGTCCATCAAATTTTTTTTGAAAAGTTTTAATTTTTTTTAAAAAAAAATAAGTTTGCGACGAATTTCTCGGATTCGTCGTCAATTTGCGATGAATCCGAGGAATTCATCGCAAAATGATTAAATTTGTTTTTCTAATAATGAAAATTTTCTCAAATTGGTTGATAGACCTAGAGACCTCAGAATGACACGAAATCAGTTCGTATGTGTTCCTTTTGTTCTTCTGATCATAACCACGCTCTCAAAAATAATTTTTACCTCATTACATGAGTTTAGAGAATTTTTTAAAATAAATGTGCTTGATAAATCTTTAATCACGTTGAAAAAATTATCAGTTAGGTAAAAATTATATTTGAGGTCATGATTATGATCAGAATAACTAAAGGAACATATAAAAACTAGTTTCGTGTCATTCCGAGTTCTCTACGTCATCTGAAAATTTTCAATTTTAAAAAATAATAATAATAAGTTTGCGACGAATTTCTCGGATTCGTCGCCAATTTGCGACGAATCCGAGGAATTCGTCGCAAAATTATAATTTTTTTAAAAAATATATATATATATATTTTAAAATTTGTTGATAAACCTAGAGACCTCGAAATGACACGAAATCAATTCCTATGTGTTCATTTGATTCTCCTGATCATAACCACCAAACATAATTTTTACCTCATTGCATGAGTTTAGTGAATTTTTTAAAATAAGTGTGCTCGATAAATCTTCAATCATGTTGGAAAAATCACCAGTTAGGTAAAAATTATGTTTGAGGTTATGGTTATGATCATGATAACTAAAGGAACACATAGAAACTAGTTTCATGTCATTCCAAGTTCTCTAAGTCTATCAAAAGATTTCTAAATTTTTTTAATTTTTTTTGAATTTGTTGCAAAATTATATATATATATTTTTTTTAAAAATAAAAAATTTCTCAAATTGGTTGATGGACCTAGAGACCTCGGAATAATACAAAATCAGTTTCTATGTGTTCCTTTGGTTCTCCTGATCATAACCATACCCTCAAACATAATTTTTACCTCATTGCATGAGTTTAGTGAATTTCTTAAAATAAGTGTGCTCGATAAATCTTCAATCGCATTGGAAAAATCACTAGTTTGGTAAAAATTATGTTTGAGGGCATGGTTATGATCAGGATAACAAAAGAAACACATAAGAACTAGTTTCGTGTCATTCTGAATTCTCTAAGTCCATCAACCAATTTCAAAAAAAAATCTATTTAAAAAAAAATAGTTTGCGAAGAATTTCTCGGATTCATCATAAATTTGCGACGAATCCAAGGAATTCGTCGCAAACTATTTTTTTTTTAAATGGAAAATTTTCAGAAATTGGATGATGGACCTAGAGAACTCGGAATGATACGAAACTAGTTTCTATGAGTTCCTTTTGATCTCCTCATCATAACCACACCCTCAAACATAATTTTTACCTCATTGCATGAGTTTAGTGAATTTGTTAAAATAAGTATGCTCGATAAATCTTCAATCGCATTGAAAAAATAACCAGGTAGGTAAAAATTTTGTTTGAGGCCATGGTTATGATCAGGATAACTAAAGAAATACATAGGAACTAGTTTCATGTCATTCCGAGTTCTCTAGGTCCATGAACCAATTTATAAAAAAAAAATCAATTTTTTTTATTAAATAATTGGCGACGAATTCCTTGGATTCGTCGCCAATTTGTGACGAATCCGAGGAATTCGTCACAAATTGCTATTTAAAAAAAAATAGAAATTTTCTAAAATTGGTTGACAGACCTAGAGACTTCGGAATGACATGAAATCAGTTCCTATGTGTCCCTTTTGATCTTCTGATTATAACCACACCCTCAAACATAATTTTTACCTCATTGCATAAGTTTAGTGAATTTGTTAAAATAAGTGTGCTCAATAAATCTTCAATCGCGTTGGAAAAATTACCAGTTAGGTAAAAATTATGTTTGAGGATATGGTTATGATCAGGATAACTAAATGAACACATAAGAACTAGTTTTTTTGTCATTCCGAGTTCTCTAGGTCCATCAACCAATTTCTAAAAAAATCAATTTTTTTAAAAAAAAAAATTGTTTGCGACGAATTTCTCGGATTCGTTGCAAGAGAAATTCGTTGCAAATTTGCTACGAATCCGAGGAATTCGTTGCAAAAATATTTTTTTAAAAAAAAATAGAAATTTTCTAAAATTGGTTGACGGTTCTAGAGACCTCGAAATGACACGAAATCAGTTTCTATGTGTTCCTTTTGATCTCTTGATCATAACCACGCCCTCAAATATAATTTTTACCTCATTGCATGAGTTTAGTGAATTTATTAAAATAAGTGTGCTCGATAAATCTTCAATCACGTTAAAAAAATCACCATGTAGGTAAAAAATTTGTTTGAGGTTATGGTTATGATCAGGATAACTAAAGGAACACATAGAAACTAGTTTCATGTCATTCCTAGTTCTCTAGGTCAATCAACCCTTGTTAGTGAAATCAAATTTAAAGAGTTTCAGAACTCCAACATCTCCCAAATCTAGAGAGAGGAGCTCTCCCTTCTCTCTAGAAAGGGAGAAGCTCTCCCTGCCAAACCAAAGCTCACCACCTCCAACAGCAAGGGCTGGTGGGGGAGGAGATCTTCTCCTCCCCCACCAAGGGGGGCTGTCCAACACCGGCGGCGAGGAGTGGAGATGAAACCACACCGGTGAGCCATGGAGGAGAGCTAGGGGAGGTGAGGTCTGCTCTTCACCGGCGGCAAATGGAGGAGGAGAGGGAGTCTCGGTGGCTGGACTCCCTTGGTCTGGCAAGGCCACCAGCGCCCATTCCACCACCAACCCAAATTCGATGGGAGAATACAATCAGGACTGGTTCAGAAAGGAGGTCAGGGACGATGGCCGGAGCTCCGGGAGCCGGAGACCAGTGAGGGAAGGTGGCTGAATCAGAAGAGGGTCCATTTAACGCGAGGAGTCAGTTTCCAGCCAAGGAAAATCGGAGCTGCCCAGTTTTGTGCCGACGACTGCAACCTCTGTTTCCGGCGACCACAACATATAGGGCTCTCTCCGGCTCGACCACTGGCTGTCCCGGAGTGTGGCCGGAGGAACGGGTGAGGGAGCAGGTGTTAGTGTGTGGCACGGTGCTCCTGGGCGGGAGAGAAAGCAGAGTAAAACAGGGGAAGCCGATAACAGAGCATTTCCGGTGACCAGCAGATTCGGGGCGGTTTTCCGGCGATCACTGGACGGGAAAGGGCTTGAGGTGCACCTTGGAAACAGTAGCTGCCGGCAGAGGTGAGAGGGAATTCAAAATTCAAATTTTGAACTTGATGTCAAGAGAGGGAGATTCAAATTTGGAGGTTGAATTTCGGTTTGGAGTTTGATTTTGAAATTCAAATCTCCCCCCATTTCGGTTGATGAATGAGGAGGAAATCAGATGGGTTTAGGGGTTGAGGAGGCGTGGTTCCACTTCCACAGCAGCTAGCCCTCAGATCACACTCAGCCGGATGCCTTCTTCCCCGTCGACGGCAGTCAGCGAACTCTGCCACAACCGGAGCTACTGATCAGTGAAGGAGCTCCCCTTGCTCGGCTATTCAAGCAACAGACTCCCCTTGAGGTGGGGAGTACACAGGGAGGAGGGGGGCAGAGGCAGCTGGTCCATGTAGACGTTCCGGCGAGGCTGACACACGATGAAGACACAAGATGAGGAAGAGGAAGAGTAGAGGCTGCCGGCGAACTCAGGGGAGAGGGACAGAGGAGCTTGATGAGAGTTGGTTGTGCTTAATGATGAATTGATGTATTAATCCTCTTGTGTTTCGGTTTGAAGTCACCCTATGTATAGCCACATCCCTGTCGGTGGCCGGAGCTCCGGTGTGGTAGCCGGAGCTCCGAAGGATTCTTGTAAAGGGAGTTTCGGACTGAGCTAAGAGGAGAGGTGCTTCCTCCCCAACACCGGCAGGTTATTGGAGGGGCTGCCTGTTCTTGGGCGTCTCCGGCGTGGAGCTTGGCCGGAAGCAACTTGCTGAGAAGAAGAATCAAGGAGGACACAAGCATGATTGTGATCAGATTCCATTAACAGCAGGAATGGATGAAGATTGTATGAAATTGTGTGTGTTTGTATTCATGATTGTATTGGACCATGATGAGGGGTTGGTGTTTGCATACACCAACCTAGATGTTTGATGATGTAAAATGCCCATACATGTGTGTGGCATTCCCTCATTACACGGCACTATGGATATCCGGTTCCGATCTGGCATTTGCCCGGACAGGACGAACGGGAGTCTTAGAGCCATAGGTGTTGTATGTCACTTCCGTTTCATATACACATTTACCTTTGATCCAAAAAAAATACAATAATTTGCTCATGCTTGTAGTTTGGTGGATCTTCGCTCTATAGGATGTCGGCTTACATGGTCAAATGAGATGGTCTCTTGAAAATTGGATAGAGCCTTGGTGAACTCCTTTTGGTTGATGGCAGATTTTGATGCTTATGCAGAGTTTATGCCCCCCGGTTGCCTCTCGGATCATTTATGTGGTATAGTGCACACACTAGCAAAGGATCGCCCTCCGAATCAGCCGTTCAAGTTTCTTAACATGTGGTCATTGTATGAAGACTTTAAAAGGGTTGTGATGGACTCTTAGTCAACCCCGATTAGTGGAAATGCCCTTTTTGTGCTCAAGACAAAGTTGACCCGGTTGAAGAGTCGATTGAGGGAGTTAAACAAGAAGCAATTTGGCCACATCTCAGACGAAGCCAAAAGAGCAAATGCATATTTGAAGGAGCATCAAAAAGGTATTCTAGGAGGAGGTGTCATTCTCGAAGACTATGCTCAAATAAGAAAGAAAGCTATACTCCTCTCAGAAGAAGAAAAGAAATATTATCAACAAAGGGCCAAGAAAGTGTACTTGACAAGTTCGTACAAATGTACCAAGTGTTTTCATGATGTGGTGAAGAGAAATAACAAGAGAAATGTCATCATCACACTCACCAAAAGAAATGGGGAGCAAACAACAAGCATAAGTGAAGTTGCAGAAGAGTTTGTGGGTTACTTTCATGAGCTACTTTGCCAAACGGTAACATGCAACCCTATGGACAGTGGTGGACTCTCCGGAAGAAGGCTAACTCATACTCAAATGGAGGGTTTGACTATGCCCGTGGCGGTGAAGGAGACCAAATCAGCCCTATATGACATAGGAAGTGACAAGCCGCCTGGTCCGGATGGTTAGGTGCGAAATTCTTTACATCGACTTGGGATATAGTTGGAGGGGAGTTTATTGCAGTGGTCCAAGAGTTTTTTCAAGGTGGAAAATTGCTAAAATAATGGAACCATTCAGTGATTTCTCTAGTACCAAAGGCGGACCATGCACCGGGAGTTGCGGATTACCGGCCAATATCATGTTGTAACGTTTTCTACAAAGTGATTGCCAAAGTGTTAGCCGATCGACTTGCTAATGTGTTGGATTATTTGTTAGATCTGGCACAAGTGACGTTTGTACAAGGAAGGTCCATAGGGGATAATATTAACTTGACACAAGAGTTATTGAGGAAGTATGCAAGGAAAAGAATCTCACCAAGATGCATGATCAAGGTTGATTTGAAGAAGGTGTTTGATATGGTTGGTTGGAATTTTCTCATGGTGGCACTTATTGGTTTTGATTTTCCCCAACAATATTATGCATGGATTCGAGAATGTGTTATCACGGTCTCCTACTCTATTTCCCTTAATGGTGGTCTCTATGGATTTTTAGTAGACGACGCGGTTTAAGGTAAGGTGATCCATTATCTCTCTTACTCTTTGGATTATGCATTGAAGTATTATATAGAAGGCTGCAAATGACTTTCTCGCTGCTCACATTTCATCATCATCCTATGTGCAAAGAAGTAGGCATCACCCACCTTGTATATGCCGATGACTTGATTTTGTTTGTCCGGGCGAATGAAACTTCGGTCAAAGTATTAGCGGACTGTTTGGAGCTCTTCGGAAGTGAGGCAGGGCTAAAGGCAAACCCATTGAAGTCACACATATTTATGGCAGGAATTGATGCTAGAATGAAGGAAAGGTTGCTCCAAGTCATTGGCTTTCAAGAAGGAATGTTTCCTTTTCGGTACTTGGGGATTCCACTAGCGGCGGAGAAATTGCGAATTGTCAATTATGGACCTCTACTTGAAGCTATTACAAGGAAGGTGAATGCATGGCCAAAGCATTCTTTATCATATATCGAGCACTTAGAGTTGGTAAGAACGGTCCTTCAAGGGAGGGAGTGTTATGACTCTCTATGCTTCCCATTCTTGATGGTGTCATTGAGAAGATTAAAGCTATATACCGGACTTTTGTGTGGTCTTCCAAGCACCCCTCGATATCTTGGGCTACTATATGTCTTCCTAAGCAAAATGGTGGGTACGACCTTAGAGATCTTCATGCATGGAATGAAGCACTATTAAGCAAGAATCTATGGGAGATCCAATCCAAAGCGGATTCATTATAAGTAAGATGGGTGCACCAACATTACATAAAGGGTATGAATTTTTGACAATGGGAAGTAAGAGCCTCGGACTTACCTCTTATTAAGAAGTTTGTGGATATTAGGGGCAAGATTCAAAGGGCTACAAATGGAGTAGGTAAAGCGAACATGATGATGATTGATTAGTTTGCGACGGAGAAGAAGGGGTTACAAATGCCTATGAGTTATTTTTATGCCAAGGGGTTCGGTGGTGACTTGGGTACCGGTGGTGTGGAGGCCGGAGATCATGCCAAAGCATAGATTCTTTGTATGGTTACTTGCACATGGGAAGCTACAAACAACGGATAGAATGTCATATGAACCAAACAAGAGGTGTATGCTTTGCCGGCGGCTAGAAGAATCAAATGATCATTTGTTCTTTGGGTGCCCCATCACTTGTTCTCTATGGGACAAGGTGAAACTATGGTTATAGATCAGCCATGAGATCAGATCAATAGGTGACATGTTTTGAATCCTTGGGCAACATTACAAAGGTGCAAATCGAAAAATGAAGGCTAGGCATCTTGGTGTCTCAAGTATGATATACTTCTTATGGGAAGCTCGTAATAGATGCCGCTTTGAAGGGATGGTACCAAGCATAGAGAGGATTCTTCACAAAATCCAAATACATGTATTTTGGTTCATGGACTTATCTTGATTGTATGATTGCTTGTGTGTTGATTGTGGTGATGTAGTGTGTTTGTAATGCTTGCTTATATTTCTTGATTGTGAGGATGTGTAGGTGGACTGTTTTGTGATGGGTTCCCCACGGCTAGGGGGATCTCGAGTGATGTTAGCTCATGTGTTTAGCTTGAGATGAGTGTTTGTGATAGTATGTATGAGGTTTTTAACTTCTTGCAACATTTTAAAATATTTACCTTTTCCGTGATGAGGAACTATATGAGGAAGAGGATTTCCCCTAGAAGTACTCTAAAGGTGGACCTGAAGGCTTTTGACACAATATATTGGGATTTCATATTAGAGGTACTTGTAGGGCTGCAGTTTCCTTCTACTTATATTGCTTGGATACGGAAGTGTGTCACTACAATGATTTTTTCCCTATCTATCAATGGGGGTATGTATGGCTATTTCAGAGGTGCTAGAGGACTACGACAGGGTGACCCCCTCTCCCCCTATCTATTTCGAATCTGTATGGAATACCTTGGCCGAATGTTGAATCAACAAATACGTAGGGTAAATTTTCATTTCCACCCAAAGTTTAGAGAGTTGAGAATAACCCACTTGTTTATACAGATGATCTCTTTCTTTTCTCTCAAGGTGACAGATCCTGAGTTAGTGTCCTCATGGCCTGTTTGGAGGATTTCAGACTGATGACGGGCTTAAGAGCAAATCTAAGCAAATCATGCATTTACATGGCAGGGATGGAGGAAACAACATGCCAGGAGCTCCTCACTATCATAGGTTTTCAAGAAGGAAGGATGCCTTACAGATATTTGGGGATCTCGTTGGCCTATGAAAAGTTAAAAATTACAGATTATAGCCCTTTGATTGATGCATTGATCAAGAAGATTAATGTGTGGCCGAAGAATACACTCTCATATTCTAGGAAAGCATTGTTGATTAAGTCAGTCATGCATGGGGTTGAATGCTACTGGATGTCGATTTTGCCAATACTAGCTGGGGTTTTAGAGCGTATATATGGCCTGTGCCGAAGTTTCTTGTGGACAACAAAGCACCCACCCATAGCCTGATCTAAGATGTGCAAACCAAAAGAGGAAGGTGATTTAGGTTTTAGGGAGTTGAAAGCCTGGAACACTGCCCTACTTGCTAAGGTGTTGTGGCGAATATATGATAAGCAGGATGCCCTGTGGGTTTCATGGGTTTATCATACATACTTATAGAGCACTGATATCTGGGGTTGGCAACCCAAGCATGTTGACTCACCTGTTCTTAAGGGACTGACACAGATACGAAATCAAATAGTTACATAATGGGATTTGTGAAGCTGACACAATAGAAGTTGGTTGGATGGTTCAGTCAGCACAACTTACACCACAAAGGCATCGCCCAGGCTTATGATTTCTTCTGAGATAATGGAGTCCACAAGCTATGGGCAGGGATAGTATGGAAGAAACATATACAACCTAGTCACAGATTCACCTTATGGTTACTTGCACACCATAGGTTACCTACCAAGGATCGGTTAGAATACCTTGAGGTTGCTTACAGGGTCTACCCTTTCTGTAGCATTGAGGAGGAAACACAGGAGCACATATATTTTAGTTGTCTACAGTTGAGACATCTTTAGGATCGCATCCGACTCTAGCTGCACATGACACAGGAGATGACTACATACTGGAGGATACTAAGGCTGCTTTCATGACATTATCAGAGGACTAGCATGCTGATGCGGGCACGTTATACTGCTATGGCTGCAGCAATACATTATGTTTGACAGACTCGCAATC
Organism: Hedychium gardnerianum; assembly: GCA_038050645.1. NCBI lineage: Eukaryota > Viridiplantae > Streptophyta > Magnoliopsida > Zingiberales > Zingiberaceae > Hedychium > Hedychium gardnerianum. Next base: position 3,791,613 of record JBBUKS010000104.1, on the reverse strand, counting down.
ATTTGAGGTTTGAGAGAGAGAGATTTGAGGGAGAGACTATATTCAGGAAAATTCAAACGCATGTATACCGCTAAAATATACAAGACTATTTTGATTTCTCCTAAAGCTATTCCAGCTATAGGTGGAATTCTTACACCAATTTTGGTATGGTGCATATGCTTGGAGCCTTACCTGGATCTATATCGCCATTGAATGGAGCGATACCATGGATCCTGCTGGAGCTACATCAACATTGGTTTGGAGCACTACTAGGGATCCTATTGGAGCTGCATCAGCTTCGGGTGGAGCCATTTTGGAGTACCTCATCTGCTTGGATGAGGTCAAGGGAGGGAGAGCATACACTAGCATGTCTCATATTTTGTTTTTGTGAGGTGGGACCATTTTTCCTTTACTTTGAGTCTTACACTTTGTTATGAGATGAGACTGTCTTTTTTCGGGTTTAGTGAGAGGTCCTCCTATTTTTTTTATGGAGGATCGTCTATTTTCGAGGAGAGGAATGAGTATACACACTTTTAGGGGTTATTTTTGTGGGGTGCATGGGGGAGAATAGTGAGTAGATCTACCATAATGATCTACTTAGTTCGTAGGAAATGACTCACTGTAAAAATATTCCAAATCCATTGATGGCTAGAGCTTTGTCAAAAATCCCAAGAGGGTGAATAGATCCACCATAAAGATTTATCTAGTCTATAGCAAACGGCTTGCGGTAAAGATATCCCAAATTCATTGATGGTTGAGGCTTGGCCAAAAAGCCCAAGAGGGTCAATAGATCCACAATAAAGATCTATCTAGTTTGCAACAAACGGCTTATGGTAAAGACACGATAAATTCGTTGATAGCTGACAACTTGCTAAAAGTGGATAGGATGGTGCACACATAGTTCGACAGGATCAGAGATGACTGGGCCACCTACAGTGATGATCAAAGACAGAGTTCATAGGGACATCTACATATGATCAATGGAGCTTGAGTTCACCCCACCTTGATGATTAGAGATATGCGGGTTTGCACGATGTCAGGTGGCTATGCGCACTGGTTGGTTGGTACCTGAGGCTGGCATGTCGATGGATGTTCGGCTAGAGTGGTTGGACCGTGACTTCTTGTTTTGATAGTGATAGTCATTTGAGAGGATGGTACCGTGAGATTTTGTTTTGATAGTGATAGTCTTTTGAGAGGATGGTATAGTGAGAGTATATAGACATGTATATGATTTTCAAACTTTAGATAGTTACTCAGATATGATCTTCATCGAAAATGATTAACTATCTTTGGATATGTGTTTGGTTGTACTTTTTCTTGATGATATATAATTTACCTTTCGTCAAAAAAAGAAGAGGAGAGAAAGTAGAAGCTTCCCTGACCCTGGTTTCGAAGTAGGGTCGATGACTTCCCAAGATGATAGGACGTTTTTGCGCCTATCACCAGTCGGGGGGGGCACTCCACCCAAGAATGCCATCAATATGCTAAGGAGTTGTGGTGACTTGTGGAGCGGTGTTCGCATCCCAAAAGGTCATTCCCTGGGTCTTCTTGACACTCTCCTCCTTGTACCACCCGACGCTATGAAGCCACCCACTAGTTGGATCGGTGAGATTGTTTGTTGTCTAGAAGACCGTGGGAGTCATCTTAGTCCCATCAAGAGACTGATCGAGAAAAAGATAAAGTCAAGGCCCTTCAAAAAGGGGATATCAATATGATTTTCGGAGACCCGACTGACAGAGACTCGAATTGGGCCAAAAAAGCTCATGGCTGAAGGCTAAAAAACTATAGAATTAGCACTAGTCGAAGAAGAATAGAGGACCCCATGATCAACTTTGGGCCTCAAGACTTGTAAGGAGTGGAAGCCCCACATGAAGATGTCTTGGTGATCCGCGCCCTCATAGCCAACTACAATGTGAAGAGGGTGTTCGTGAACACTGGCAGTTTGGTCAATATTATCTTCATGGAGATCTTTGACCAAATACAAATTGATGATGAGGAACTGCAGCCCATGACCACCTCCCTGTTTGGATTCACGGGACACGAAGTGCAGCTGCTCGGTCAGATCAACCTCTCTCCTTATCCTTGAGGGAAGAACCTTTGCGAAGGACTCGGCGTACCCCCTTCATCGTAGTAAACATCGCTTCCACCTACAACGTCATATTGGGAAGACCAGCGCTAAGAGCCTTCCAAGCAGTGACCGCCACTTTCCACCAGAAGATGAAGTTCCTCGTGAGAGATCGAGTCGGTGAAGTGAAAGGAGATCAATTAGTGGCCAGAAGATGCTATGTGGATATAGTTAAGACTAACTCATGCAAGGCCTGCAGGACTCGGGGAGCTGAAGTACAAGTGGTGCAGGATATACCTATGTCCTGACCAACAGAAGGACAAGAGGAAATACAAGTCCATCTCAACCGACTAGATGGGACCACCCAAGTCGCCACGGATCTTCACTTGGAGCTCAACAAAAATTGATTTCTTATCTCTCACGCAATCTAGATGTATTCACCTAGTCGACTCAAGAAGTTACCGGTGTATCCCCGACCGTGATGGTACATTGACTCAACACACTACCAGACGCTCGTCCGGTCAAACAGAAGAAAAGACACTTTGGGCCCGATCAAAACAAGATAATCCAAGCGAAGATCAAAAAACTATTGGAGGCTAGACACATTCAAGAAGTTCAATTCTCGACTTGGCTAGCCAATATGGTTCTAGTATCCAAGATGGGAGGCAAATGAGGGGTCTGTATAGACTTTTGGGATCTTAATAAGGTCTGCTCGAAGGACTGCTATCTCCTCCCTATTGACCAGCTGGTGGACTCCACTTCCGGGTGTGAACTCATTTGTATGCTGGACGCGTATCAAGGCTACCACCAGATTCTTCTAGCTTCTAAAGACAAAGAAAATGTCAGTTTCGTCACCTCTGATGGGACCTTTTACTATAATGTTATGCCGTTTAGACTAAAGAATGCAGAGACAACTTACAAACGGCTCATGGATCGGGTCTTCAAGTATCAAGTCTAGAGGAACATTAAAGTATATGTTGACGACATCCTGATCAAAACTGCCCGAGCTGAGAATCTAATCTTGAATGTGGAAGAAACTTGCATTACACTGAGACAGTATGAGCTCAAGCTGAATACCAACAAGTGTTTATTCAGAGTCAAGAGTGGTCGATTCCTCGATTACATAGTAACTGAACGAGGAATCAAAGCTAATCTAGAAAGATACAAACACTCCAGAATATGTCCCCCCCCCCTTGCAATCTCAGGGAAACAAAGAGGTTGGTCGGTTGCATTACAATTCTCTCCAAATTCATCTCCCGATAAGTCAATCGGAATTTGTCATTCTTCAAAGTGCTCCATAAAGCTTCCAAATTCGAGTGGGACAGAAATTACGACAACGCCTTTGCTGATTTAAAGGAATACTTGGCACACCTCCCCCTCCTTTCCAAGCTAGTGGTGGGGGAAATGCTTTGGATATACCTATCAGCAGTCGAGAGAGCAGTTAGCTCGGTCTTTTTACTAGAAGAGGCAGGTGTTCAACATCCTATTTATTTCTCCAGCCACTTGCTAAAATATGCTGAAAGCCAATACACCACCTTGGAGAAATAAGCCTTAGGTCTAGTCCTAATGGCTCACCGAATGAGGTCCTATTTCTTGTCACATCCAATCAATGTCCTCACCAACAACACGCTAGGACGAGTGTTAACCAATCTAGAAGCCTCGGGGAAATTAATTAAATGGACTACAAAGTTGAGTGAATATAACGTTTAGTATCAATCCTGGATGACCATGAAAGCTCAAGCATTGGTGGATTTCTTAACGGAAACTCCTAGTCAAGAATCAGAAGGAACATGGAAGATTTATGTAGATGGATCATCTACCCGGCAAGGCAGCGTTGTCGAGATACTTCTTATCTTGCCCCGAGAGGATGTGCTCCAGCTCTTCGTTCGATTGAACTTTCGAGCATCCAACAATGAAGTCAAATATGAAGCCTTGCTTATGGGTCTTCAAGCAGCCAGATGAGTTTGGGCTTCCCAAGACATCATTCATTAAGACTCTTAGTTGGCCGCTCAACAATTGGAGGGAAGTTTCGTGATCAAAAACAATTGATTAAGGTGGTATGCTAAGGCCTTTGAGAAAAAATTCCTAATCAAAAAATGACTAATTGGGAAGGGGTTGACGATCGGACCTAGTCACGATCGGACATCGTCGGCCCCTTCACGATTGAACCTAGTTTAAAAAAAATTCCTCCTAATGACAGTTAACTACTTCTCCAAATAGGTGGAGGTAGAAGCCCTAGCTTGGATAACAGAAGATGTTGTCATCAAGTTCCTATGGAAGAGCATCATCGTCTGTCGATATGGATTTCCAATTGTCTTTGATAATGGTCGGCAATTTCAAGGATGTAGGCACAAAGAATGATGCGAAGGCTTTAACATCCACTAAGCTTTTCACTTCAGTCACTGATGTGTGTATTTCAGTCACTTCAGTCGCTTTTCACTCCACCCAATCCTTTGACCCATATAACCTAAGATGTGGAGAGTCGTCTACGAAAGTAGCTCGATATGCCATGAGGAGTAATAGATTGTCTTAGATCCTAACCGATTGGTTCTAATTCGCAGCCATATAGTACGAGTATGCATCTCGGAGGTTGTAGGATCATGTGACAAGAATCTCCTTAGGAAAGTAACCTCTCAACTCTGTCTCTTTGAGAGTAGAGGATAATTGGAATTGAAATGCCGGTATAGTACCAAAAGTTCACATCGGATACATAAGACAATCTACCTATATAAATCATCATTGAGGATAGGGAATCAAACATAGATTCAGAGTTTACAATCATTTTGGTGAAATCGAAGGCCTAGAATCACTTTTTTCACAAATTCTCTTGGATCACTCTTCCTTTCTCTTCTTTCTTTCCTCTAGCTGAGTTCTCACTCTATCATCACTTGATTTACTATTTTCTTTCCTTGATCCTTTAGTTCTTAAACAAACCAAACTCACGATTAGTCTAAATAATTGAATTTGCTTAGTATACTAGTACTTGACTATTTGTGGATTCGATCTTTTTATTATTTGATGACAGAATCGTACACTTGTGATTTCCCATCACATCAATCACCTACCCTTCAAGCAATAGACAAATTAAAGTAGTCAATCGCGAGATAGTTTGAGGGTTCAAAATTAAGCTTGATCATGTAGGAGGCAGTTGGGCGAAAGAATTGCCTAGCATCCTTTGGTCTTACCGAACCACCCCTCGGGAGAGCACAAGAATGACGTCATTCCATCTTGTATACGATGGAGAAGCTGTTGTTTCGTTCAAGGTGGGCGAAGAGTCAACTCGTTGAAGCGCCTATCACTAAGACAACCCCGATCGATGACTCCTTGAGCTTGACCTGATAAGCAAGCCCAGAGAAAGGGCAACCGCTCGGCTCATAGCTTACCGACAAAGAATGCACCAAACTTACAATAAAAGACTCATCCCTCAAGTTTTCAAGTCAGTGACTTTATCTAGAGGAAAATCAAGCCTATTGGAGATGTCAGCAAGCTGGAGTCTCAATGGGGAGGACCCTATCGAGTCATTCACAAGCTGAGCTCCGGAGCCTACTACTTGCAATACTTTGAAGGAAAGGAGGTCGACCGATCGTGGAGTGCTAATCATCTACAACCCTACCAAGCTTGAAGAGCTTAAGTATCCTTCATGTACTATGTTGCTACTTTAGATGCTCTGTACATACTCTTTTTGTCAATGAAAGCATCTCCTCATAATCATCTCTCCTGGTCCCGGACCAGTAATCTCCATCAATAATTGCCCTTTTCAGAGTTCAATCTTCCCCCACCAATCGGGGTTGAGCACTTATATTCCCCTGGTCTCGGACCAACGATCTCCATTAGCAATTACCCTTTTTAAAGTCCAATGGTCTCCATCAACAATTGTCATTTTCAGGGTCCAATGGTCTCCATCAGCAATTGTCCTTTTCTAGATCCAATCTCTCCCGACTCGAACATAGTCGGGATCTAGCTCTTATATTCCCCTGGTCTCAGACCAGCGATCTCCATCAACAAATTTTTTTTGCAAGGTCCAATCTCTCCCCACCAGTTAGGATCGAGCACTTATATTCCCCTAGTCTTAGACCATCGATCTCCATCAGCAATTGTCCTTTTCAGGGTTCAATGGTCTCTATCAGCAATTATCCTTTTTAGGTCCAATTGCCTCCATCAGTAATTATCCTTTTCAGGGTTTAATGGTCTCTATTAGCAATTACCCTTTTCATGGTCCAATGGTCTTCATCAATAATTACCTCTTTTCGGATCCAATCTCTTTCGACTTGGACATAGTTGGGATCAAGCTCTTATATTTCTTTGGTCTCAAACCAGTGATCTCCATTAACAAATATCCTTTTCAGGGTTCAATCTCCCCCCACCAGTTAGGATTGAGCACTTATATTCCCACAATTTCGGACCAATAATATCCATCAACAATTATCCTTTTTAGGGTTCAATGGTCTCCATCAATAATTTTTCTTTTCGGGGTTCAATAGTCTCCATCAGCAATTGCCCTATTTAGGATCCAATCTCTCCCGACTCGGACATAGTCGGCATCAAGCTCTAATATATCTTGGTCTTGGACTAGCGATCTCCATCAATAATTGCCCTTTTTAGGGTCCAATCTTTTCCGACCCGGACATAATCGAGATTGAACTCCTATATATCTTGGTCTCGGACCAGCGAACTCCATCAATAATTGACCTTTTTAGAGTCCAATCTCTCTTGACTCTGACATAGTCGAGATTGAACATTTATTCTCCCTGGACTCGGACCAGTAGTCTTCGTCAGCTCTCATCCTTCTCAGGGTCTAAGTTTAATCAACTCTTCAGTCGAACTCTCATTAATGACTTCTCAGTTGGATTTTCACCATCGACTCCTCAGTCAGGCCTTTTGCTTCTGACTAAGCTCGGACTCCCATCATCCACTCAACTGTTGGAATCCTAAAGTCATTTCTTCAATCAAGGAGCCATCTAACCGACTCTTCTATCGGATAGGATTGATTCCGTTGTAAAGGTTTCATACTTTCGCCCAAGCTTTCAAAACTTAGCGTCAAAACACATAAAGGCCGAGCGTGTCCTCGCATAGTCGAAGACATTCAAACCCCAGTTACCCTTCACCGACTATACACAAGTGACATTAAGTATTTCAAAAGTGCGAAGTTTATCATTGCATTCAAAAATTTAATTACATCAGTTAAGAATTACAATAAAAAGAAAAGGAAATAAAACTATTCTAGGTTGGCAAGGTCCTCCTCGGGGATGTCTTGGCAAACTTTTATCAGGCTGATAGCAAGCGGGGGTAGGTCAACAGATAAGTGCCTTGTCTCTCGTAGTTGATTCACGACCCCATCCAGTCCATATCGGAGCATCTTGATAGTACAACCATCGAGTAGATCGTAAAATTCCTTTGAGCACAGAAACTCCTTCTTCTTGGCCTCCCAACTCTCTCCTTCCTCGGCCATATATCCTTGGAGCTCCATCTCTTTACTCTCCAACTGCCCTCTTTGAGCTTCCAATGTGACTTCTAGTGCTACCTTTGAAGCCTCCGGAGCCTCAGACTCGACCTTCCTCACCTCCGATTCATCTCTCGTTGTCTCCAACTCAGCCATCCGAGCTTCAGACTCAGCCTTTAGCTCTTCTAATGCGGCCAAGGCTTTTCACCGTCGTTTCTTCTCTGACTTCAATTTTTTATTATTATTGGCATCAGATTCGTGCAACTGCGCCTGAAGGGATGCCACCTCAGCCTCCGCCTTGTCCTGATAAAACTACATCAGGCACAACTCTACCTTTTGTGTGGCGATCTCACACTTCAAGCGATTCACCTCCTCATTCACTAACTCTGATACTCGATCGGGAGGGGCTTGCTAAGCCTCCAACTCAGTCAACCGAGCCTGCATTGCTTGGTGGGATTGGTAGAAGTTGGGGAATCGTTTGCCAAGCACCATCAACTCAGCCCATAGCTTCAACATGGATTATATATTAACTACAACAATAGCCTCACATTGACCAAAGTGAAATCAAGCCCTTACCCCGGTAGAGTTCAACGCCACTAAATTCGCTAAGGACCTAAGGGATTTTTGCTCCGCCATCGCCTTTGTGTTGGACCACACATGAGCTAGCTCGTGACTCAGGGTGATCGTGACGCCAAACTCAGAAATTGAAGGGACCCCCTATTCTGGAATCCCGCACCGTGCATGAGATGACGAGCCCTTGCCTGCCCCTTGATGTGCGGTTGACTCAGGATGACCAACAGATCTCGTTCGAGGGTCACCGTGAGAAGGGGCTGAGGAGATTGGGTTGGGAATCAGACACAAAACTCGCTTTGCCTCGAAGGCATCTCAGTGAGGAGACCAGTGTCGAGACCGCAAGGAGGTTCGGTTCAGTTGAAGGCCTCAGCGATCGACGCCTCTTCCTGCTTGTTCTTAAAGGCTCCCCCAACTTATCGGAGGGAACATACTCTATCGACACTATAGAGGGGGGTTGGTGGTACCTCCCTTGGGGCCACGACCGCCTCATTGATCAGATCAGTGAGCGCCACCTTGCGTGCTTCCAGCTCGGACTCGGACAACTTTAAGAGGTGGTTAAGGGAAGCCTTAAACATGGTCCGAGCTACACAAGCTAAGAAAGCTTCAGTTAGAAATCACAAGGCAAAAATATGAAAAAAAATACCGAAAGAAGATTTGAGCTGAGCAGCAATCGGGCTCAGTCCGAATCAAAAAAGTAGCCCCTCCTCAAGCAGCAAGTTGCTATCAAACTCAAGATCAGTCAAATTACGGAGAGACTCCAAGTAGGTCGGCTCCAATTTGAAATGTTTTATAGGAGGGGGCGTGAGCAGTTCATGTTGCCACTCAGTCGGCCAAGACACCGAAGCAAGGGGTTTGATAAAGAGAAATTGGAGTTCCACCCTTTATGGGAAGAGGGTAGCTTTTTCAAAAATTTACACCCGGACTTAGCGGTAAAGTACAATACCCCCCCCCCCCCTGTCTTCCATTTTTTGGCTAAAAAAAAATAATGGAAGACTCGGGAGGGGGGGTTAAAGAGACTGGGTACAAGCGAAAAATGATGACCACTCCGCATAGCAGTCGGAAAAAGTTTGGGGTCAGCTAGGATAAGGGAATACGAAAGTATCGAGAGATGTCAAAAATGAAGGTCGGGATGGGGAATCGGAGCCCGCTCACCAGGTACCTCAGAAAGAAGTAATAAAATTGGGGGTGGATGATTAGGACGGTCCTCAACACTTGGGATTACTATACGGTAGTCAGTTGGGATCTCGTACGATATCTGCATTTGGTCCAAATCACCCCCATTGAAATTTGACTCAATGGATTTGTAAGAAAGGTTGGAGGAGGATTTTTCAGCCATTTGGAAGGTTCACTAAAAAGGGGGAGTTTGTCTAAATCCTAAGGTCAGAAGGTCAATAGTTGACCAAGAGAAAAAATGGAGAAAAACTCAACGGGAACGATGGGAACTTACGAAGGTGTTGGACGCAAAGAGCTCAAAGGCGTAGAAGAAGAAAACGATGGAGGCAGAAGAAAATGAGAATGATGAAAGCGACTTCGCTCTTTTCAACCTAATATACCTTCGTCCACTCAGCCACGATCGTCAAATCTAGCAAACAAAAAGGCGAGATAGATCCCTAGACGTCGAATCAAGCATGCGGATCGGCACAATCCAGGTAATCATTAAAATCCAGCTGACGCTTTGATCTCCTCAGTAAATCACATCGCATTGATGAATGCGACCTCGAAAAAGTACCATTGAAGCATGCCAAACTCAAAAATCAAAGTTGATCACGCATGACTCGCATTAAATAAGCATCACTGCATTTAATGCAAAGCGTCATCCGAATCACGCCTGAGAGTCGCCATGTGTCTTCTTTGACCGTTAATGACAGCTTTGATGTAATTGTTGCCGACTCAGCAACCTCATGCTGCCACGACACAATAGTCCTATCAGTCGGGCTCACGCCTCCTTCGATTAGACTCGGGGGAGGCTTGTGATACGGGAAGTAGTCAGAGGTCTCTATGTGTACTGATAAGGTCAATAGTTTTGTTGACGGGAAATTCAAAGTCAAAGGGGGTTAATCGGATCACTTTTGCTTGGGTTTCTTGAGGTGAGAGACCCATTCAACATTTAGGCCAGCTCCCCCGAGTGGCATCCCTTCGGCATTTAGATTAGCTCTCCCGACTGACATCCATTCAACATTCAGATCAACTCCACCGACTGATATCCATTTGGCATTTAGTTCAACTCCACCGACCGGGGTCCATTCGGCATTCTGATTAACTCCACCGATTGAACAGTTGCTCTGCTCACCTCCACTAGTCCAACTATCCTATTCAGCACAGCTACACCTATCAAATGCGCAGCTCCTCTCTAACCGTCCCATTTTTGTCGGTCTCCCTCAGCTTAACACGCCAAACTCTCCAGCCCAACTATCCAGATTGACTAGCAGCACATGGGCCCCCACGTGGGTTGCGAGAGCACGTGAGTTAGCAGTGCACGTGGAATAGTATGGGACACATGACGTAGAGCAACTGGACATGACATAGTCTGTGACAGTACAAGAATATAGGTGACAAGACCCAGATATGATGTGATACTTTTTTTACTGGGGTCTGGCAGACATTCTATCATCCATCAATATTGAAGAAGAGAAGTATCCAACAGGAGTATAAAAGAGGTTCGCTCCTATGAGCAAAATACGCTTTATCATATTCATGCCTATGCATACATATCATTGATCTTCTTCTTCATACTCCATCATCGGAGATTGACTTGAGCATATTAGAGTGGTTGAGTCAGGACATCCCTGACATTCATTCTAACCTGCTCTTCTTTTCTCTCTTTCTTTCTCAAGTTCGGCGAGCATCTTCGATGATCCCTCTCTTTTCTTGGTGATCGATGACTTTATCAATATAAAAGATAATTCATCGATGACTCACTCATCGGCCATCATCTATGTTCACCAACTTATTCCAAAAACGACACTGACAACAAACCCACACATGCTTAACCTTAAAGCAAAGTACCGAAAAGTCTTCAAAATGAACATGGCGGTGAGCGGTTGTTGTGAAAGCTCTGGGCAATCCTCAATGTCCAGATCCACGCCGCTCTATCCATAGATTGCCTCCGCTTCCTCATTTTCCCCTTCTGAAGCCGGGAAGGAAGCAGTGAACAAGAGAGGAGGGCGGTGCTGAGGAATGGGCTTCCAGATCTCCCTCTCCTCCTTCCTCCTCCTCGCGTTCCTGCTTCATCCAGCTACATCTGACAGTAATTTCCCTGTGTTTCCTTCTTTATGTGTTGATTAGGGTGCCATTCAAGATCTGTTACTAAATGAGGTGGGTGATTATGTTTTGTGATGCTTGGAATCTAAATATCATGACACGGTACTTTTCGAAAGAAGGTTGATCCATGTATTCTGTCAAAAGTGGAATTTGCAAATCCCTTGATCCCCCATTGTTGACATCATTTCAAGTTTTGCAAATCATGAGGTTGTCTCCTTTGCATCTGATTTCTTTCTGTTTAGTTTTCCATTTTGACAAGCCGTCTTTTTGTTGAATGTTAGTTGCTGTAGCGGTCAACAATGATCACCGCCTTGTTTCTTTGTACTGCCTCAATGGCCTGGATCACAAATTTAATTTTTGTAATCGGAAATCAAGTTTTGAATGTGTTTACATGCTTATTAGATGCAACATATTCCCGAGAAATTAGCTGCTCATTTTAGGTTAGGTCTTCATCCTTCTATATAATTTGTGTCCCATGTAGATCTGCACTAGTGGATGAGCTCAGTTGCATGATAGGGCCTAGGTTGTACGAGGGGTAAAGCCAATTTTGGATGAGTTATGCTTAGGGACAAGAAGAATGTTGTAGATCTAGCTTGACGTAGGTCAACCTCTGTAGCATGCTAAATTAATCTCACTTGAAAAATCATGAGATAATTACAAAAGTTTATATGCTAAGTTGGACTGAGCACATGAATTATGAGCTAACTAAGGAAGGCTTATAGGAATTGACAAATGAATTATTTTTCACTTTGATTTAAGCATTCAGGGGAAGGGGAGCCTTGGCGCAATGGTAAAGTTACTTCCATATGATCTAGAAGTCATAGGTTCGAGTTGTGAAAACATCCTCTTGCAATGTAGGGTGAGGTTGGAGATCCTTCCCCGGGACCCTATATTGGCAAGAGCTTTATGCATTGGGCTGCTCCTTTTATTTAAGCATTCAAGGGCAGCAGTGGGCTCTATTAGGTGTTGATTATCTGTAGCCACTAGACCTTAAATAGTAAGAACCATATATATGAATGCTTGCTTTGGATTACATTTTCATGTAAAATATTGCGTAATTTTCCCAATTGTATACCTTCAGATCCTTTCTTGGTTAAGTACTGTCAACTTACCCGGCTGTTAGGGAGATTGATTTCTTTCACTTCAGTGGTTGTTCAGGTAAGGACATGTTGGGTTAAATAAAATAACATAATTGGAGCTATACTAGATGAATTTTTAGTGAGGCTGATAATAGTCAACTTTATTTTGACTTGTACTCATGAAGTTCCTATCGGGGTTAGATTTTTCACATGATCATGAAGTTTTCACTTTGATTTTTAAGGATGCTCTTTGAATAGTATAATATAGTTGCCTGAATGCTTATTTTTATTTATTTTTGCAATTCTTGTAGGGAACTTGAATACTCTTTTGAATAGTTTAATTAAGTAGTTACCTGAGATTAATTTTTATTAAAAAAAAAATAAATCTATTATCCTTCTGGAAAGTGAATTGTCTACTAGTCTTAAAAATCCTTCATAAAATGTCAGTACCTGAAAATCTTTGCCACTATATCATGCTTAATTGCTAACGTTCAGAACCAAAAACTGAGCTTACAGATTTTCCCTGATCCTGAAAAATATCCCCAATTGCAGTATACATATACTCAGCTTTCTCAGAAATTTTGTAATTACTTTCTTTGCAGATACATCTACTCAACTTTCGTCTGGCCTCAACAAGTACAAGGGTTCCCTCAACTTGTCATCATTAACTGATAACATCAATGCAGATTGCTTAACTGAACAAGTTGCATTAGCATTCAAGGGCGCAGACTGTAGCAACTCCACTAGATCATCAACTGTTCCTGGAATAGAGACACAGTTCCCCAACTTCCCTAATTATTTAAACACCTGCCATCTCAATGCAACAGTCACTAAGAGATGGCTCCATAATGCCAGTTTGTGTACACGTCTTAACTCCTGACCTCTTGTTGTCAAACTACACTGAGACCCAGTACAATCAGTACCTGAATGATAGCAGCTTTGTTGGAATTGGGATTGCCGATGAGGGCAACTGGATTGTTGTTGTTTTGACGACCGATACACCTACAGGAAACTATGCTCCAGCCGCAGATACAACCTCTGCTTCGGCTATTTTAGTTGCTACTCATCTTTACGCGATGTTGTTGCTTCTTGGTTTTGCATTGTTTTTTATAGGCTAATTAAAGCATAAGTTTTATGTTCTCTTATCAACTTCAGAAATTTTTAACGCAGAAGATACAGCAAATTGAATAACATGGGAGTTATTTTCTTATGAGTTCATAACTTTCTTTGACATTATTGTATCCTATTATGTTCCTCAATACTATGGAACATAAAATTGTTGACTCTTTGTTGTCTTTTATCGACTCATTGCTTGTTACAGTTGATGGTGTGGCCTGTCGTCTCAATCTATAATGGCAATCTTGATTCTGTACAATGTTGTTACTTTGTGCTCGCCCCATTGGTTGAGCGCTGGCTTCAAGAGATGCAATTGAAATTGTTGGTGCAATTAACCTATAGAGGCTTTTGATGTTTAATAATATATCTATGTTGGGTCAGTTTGATCAAGAGTTAATTCAAACAGAATTAACTTGATATTTAAAAGAGAGAAGTCTAGTTAAGTCATGATTGATCAGATGACTAGTAAAAAGAAGTCTAATCATGTCAAAAATTGATCGGATGACTAGTAAAAGGAAGTTTAGTCAGGTCAAAGGTTGACCAAATGACTAGTAAAGTGAAATCTAGTCAGGTCAAGATTGGATAGATGACTAGCAAGGGAAAGCCCTAGTAGGATATTAAAAATTGGATGTGAGGCAAAAGTTTAGTCAGATCAAAGATTGACTAGATGACTAGTAAAGTAAAACCTAGTCAGATCAAGGTTGAACGGATGACTAGTAAGGAAAAACCTAGTAGATTATTGAGAATCAGTTGTTAGGCAAAATTCTAGTCATATCAAAGGTTGACCAAATGATTTAGTAAGGAAAGTTCTAGCAGGTTTGAGAGAACTAGATGTTATGCAAAGCAAAAGTCCAAGTAGGTTAAGATAATCGGATGCTTGGTTTAGGAAGGTCAAAGGTGATTGGATGTCTAGTAAGCGATAAGTCCAGGCAGGTCAAAGGTGACTAGATGTCTAGCAGACTATAAGTCCAAATAAGGTCAAGGTGATAAGATATTTGGCAAAAGTGAAAATCCTAGGGAAGAGATCTCTAAGTAGAAGTCTTAGAGGAGGAACTCCAAACAAGAGTGAAACCTAATAGGTCAAGTAAACTTACATGGTTATGTTAGATTGCTTGTTTATATTTGTATGTTTGTCTTATAGAAATCTGGAGTTGGAAGTAAGGCTGGGAGAATAGACAGACGCAAATCAGACGTAGTCCCCTCCGGGCACCCCAGATAAGTCTGGGTGCTCGGAAAGGTTCCAGGTGCCAGGACCAAGATATGATCGAGTTAGATAAGATGCAACTGATTCTGATAGGATAGACACAGAACTGGGGGCGCTCGGAAGGCCTTCCAGGCATCTAGAATGACTCTGTATAAGCAACCATAACCAGAGCATCAAAAAATCAATTCTTTTCTACTACTCCTACTCTGTGCTTGGAAGAAAAGCTACGACATGTTGCTTGTGCGAATGGGGAAGCTCCAGGAGGGGTGCGTTGCACTCAAGACTTCCGGATCTGCTCAACAAAAGTTTGTTTGTTTTTATTACAAGTTGTGCTTCATTTATTATTTCTTTTGTACTTGTACTTAAACTGTAAGACGAGTTTCTCTACCTCCGAAAAGTTCTGGAAAGGATACCACTAGTGGATGGACTTCTCCTGTACTTAGGCCTTGGACGTACTAACCCTAGGGGTTGGAAACTAAGTAAATCTCGTGTGTTTTCTAGCTTGTGTTTTATTATTATTATTATATTTCACTGTGTACTAACTAAAGAACATGACTAAACAAAAAGAAAAAGATGGATCGATATTCACCCCTCTCTATCGACTCGCACCAGTCCTACAAGAACAACTCGATACAATATCATGAATGGTGTAACACAGGCCCCCACAGATTGGCGTAGTTGGTACCTCCATAGATGATTGCTCCAATATATTTTGAGGTCAATTCCTAGCGAGTGCAAAATGTCTCGCTGGATGCCTGACCTCCCCATACAAAGGACAGCTGCGCTAGGGCAAATGTTCTCCCGTGATTTACCCCCTTCTAGAGAATGTTGGGCCGCCCTGGAGGGGCTACTAAGGTGACGACTTCACCTCTGCTCCAATGAATGGTGTAACACAAGCCCCCACGAACGTAGTTGAGTTGGTAATTAAGTGGTAGATTTGCATCAAATGAATGGTGTAACACAACATGGAACATGACATCTATTAATTGTGTAGTATATAGTTGGCACCAGGTATCCAAGCTTTCAACCTGATTAATCCTGGGATGACTAGCTTGACTCCACGAAAATTTCTCACTGCCCACCAAGGTAAATCGGGGAAGTGCACGTTGAGGCTCATCCTAACAGTGAGCATTCTCGGGTCCGCTACCTATTAAGGAAAAAATC
Source organism: Hedychium gardnerianum (assembly GCA_038050645.1). Lineage (NCBI taxonomy): Eukaryota > Viridiplantae > Streptophyta > Magnoliopsida > Zingiberales > Zingiberaceae > Hedychium > Hedychium gardnerianum. The sequence continues at coordinate 3,775,732 of JBBUKS010000104.1, read as the reverse complement.
TCTCATAATATACCACAGCTTAGTCTTGAATTCCAGATGTCTGATCTATCATTAGAAGACAAATCCACCAATTGTGTGGTGTAACACATCATGAAACACAACATTCATACTAATGTACTCAAGAGTCAAAAGATAATACGGTGGAGCAAAATCATGCCTTCGGAACTTATCTTGTGAGATGATCGCCACATTACAAGAGTGCTAGATCCAAAATTCTATCTCTAACAACGAGGCTAGAAAAAAGTAACATAGGAATTCCGTAATGATGAGAAGTAGATTCATAGCTCACTTGAAACACTAAGAGTTCAAGTGAGCCGGGCTAGTTTAGGTTGACCTTGCTCGAATTGAATTCAATTTAGCCAGAGCAGGCAAGATGGAAGTGTTATGTTGAGTTAATTCAAATTGTTGGAGGGATGAGCTGACCAAGGTGTTTGGATGAGGGCAGTGAAAAGGCTGGGGTAAGAGGTACGCCATGGTCAAGCATGATTGTAGTCATTTGGATGGTTTTGAGGTTTTAGATGCTTAGAAGTTTGGTGGGTTAACTTTGGGAACAAGTTTGAAATAATAGCGAAGGTGAGATTAGAGGAGGCACCGAGTTAACTAACACATAGTAGGATACCTCAAATGGTAAGTCCTTTTATGAAATTTTTAGTCTGTAGATTCTTCCAATGATGTCTTTCATGTATCACATAATCATTAGAGAATGAAGGTGCCCTTTTTTTCTCTCAAACTCTAGTTCAGTTTCTTCACACTTTCTTTGAGTTTAGCATTGTTCAATGCACAGTAGGTATTAAAGTATTAAATTCAAAATAAGGTTATTAGTCCAAACCAACTTAAACTTTCTGTGAACATCAAAACTATTTGAATGGACCAATTCTATTGGACAAATCTTCAATGCTTGAATTTTTTTTAGAGAATTAGAGAGGAGATGCCACTTAAGGGATGAGAATTGACAGTGGCAATTTCGCAACCCAACATAGGCTTTAATAGCTATGGGAATGCACTTCACATGCTCATGTCAAACACTTGACTCTGAAACTCATTCATAGCTCTCACCATGCTAGCAAGCCACATGAATTCCAAACAAGCAAACGAAGCTTCAATAATTGGAAATTGTGCTTATCCATTTCCATTGTTCAGCTTGCCATCAAGGTATTTATTTACATTACAAGAAACTCTAGTTCTCATTGCTAACTAAGGCTTGCTTTCTTCAATGATTGAAGGTGCTGGCAGTGACAGAGATTTACTACCAAACCAGACCGGATAAGAATGAATTTAAAGATTGATTTGCCATGATGATGCTTCATTAGGTGAGAAAATTTTCAAAAGCACATAGTGTTAAAATAGTTTGGTTGGTTTACCGACCACTGAGTTATATGAGTGCAGTGCCAAATGGCTTTGCTCTGTCTCTTATAGCATTGCTGCTGATTCACGTGAACTTGTCAGATAGAAGTGAAGTTGGAGCTGTGTTTGAGAAAGGCTGAGACGAGCATATTTGACATAGAAGTCTGTATTATGCTTAAATTCTGAACTACGCAAAGTTGGGATGTGGATGTGATCCACCACCCAACTCTCTGCGTGATGAATCCATGAGTGGAGTCACTGTTTCTGTTCATGATATTGCGGTTTGGATATGGAGCCTTTTGCAGGCGTCAATTCCAGTGACTGAATCGGCCGAACTGATAGTGTTGAGTAGAATATCAGCAGGAGAAGCAGGTCAGGTCACATGTTGCTAGCTGTTGAGTGACTTGTCACATGCGAACGCTTGCCTCTGGCTGCTGCTTGTCTTGTTGCGTGCTTCACAGGCTTTAGCAGCAAGAGGTGAAGAACCGATGGCCGTTTCCGGGGGAAAATCTCTCTACATGAATGAGGGCATTATGGTCATTTTATTCATCTTTTATGAGAAATAAATTATACAAAAAAATAAATAAAAGAGCATCTTTAATTTTCAAATCATCCTTCTTTTAAAAAATTATCAAAATAATATTCACTCTTGATATCTAAATTAAAATATCCTTATGCACTAGGACGATAATGGATAGAATTTTTATTTTTATTTATTATATTCATCGTCATTTTTATCCCCGTCAATTATTCAACCGGTTAGAGAATCGAATATTCATATCCTATCAGAATATTTTATTATCATCTATATTTATATTTTTTTTCAAATTTAAATTATTTCTATAAAATTGTGGATACTTATCAAATTCTTTAAAAAAAATAAAAATTTAAAGTTAAAAATTACCAAACTAAATATCATAATAAAATATCATAATTCACTTTGGATGTTTAATCGGAAATCCAGTTGGAGTATGAATAAACTGTCTTTATATTTGAATCCAAAAATTTTCATACCGATTATTAAATTATTTAATTAGCTAATTTTTTTTTAATATTCTCTTTCATTCAAATCAAATATTGAATTCTCTACGTCAGAGGAAATTACCGTCCCTATTATCTTAAAACAACTAATCTCTTGAGACAAGCAATTTTGGTTAAAATTACATTATATTTAAACATCACATTTTATCATCTCTGAGTAGTTTAAATAGTTTTTATTAAAATGGTACTGTTTTAAAACAATTTTGAACTCTGAAAATACAAATAATTTTAATTAATATTATATTATTTTAAAATAGTTTTGGTCAAAATTACTTCAAGATGATATATTGAATATATGAGTACTATTTTAATAAATTTAAAAAAATAACGTTATTTTGAAGATATGGATTTTAAAAAAAGCTAACGAGTGTAACGAGAAAACATGAAATGAGGGTATTGTCGTCATTTCATCTTTTATTTGTTTTTTAAAAACACGGAGCATCGATCCGTTACTGCCGTGGGAAATGGACGGACGCCGGCCATCCGATCCAAGAATTTGACGGCATCCGATGTCCGGTTAGAAGAAAAGGAGGGAAAGAACAGTGGCCGTCCGATGCCTTTGTCCCATCGTCTATATAAACCCCCTTGGAGAGCATGCCTCTCCTCGCCTCAGCTCGAGCCGTTTCAAGGTCGTGTCTCGAAACCGTTCCGGTCTCTCTCCTCGTCAGTAAGCCGTTCTTCTTCGCCTTCGATTCTTCGATGCCGCAATCTGTCTTCTCTTCTTACGAAAGATGATTTGAGTGCTCTGATGATGGATGCTTCATCCCGATTCCCTGAAGCTACTAGATTTAAGTTTTATTTCTGATGTTGTAGCGATCTCACACGCAATTTTTTCGTTTCTGTCATCAAGTTAGAATTCGAGTTACGATCGATTTTCTTGTCAATGCGTGTTCGCTGATCTTTTTTTTTTATTTTCTTTTGTTTTACTTGATTTGTTTTTGGATGAGGAAGTTATTGTCTACTCTAATAATTCGTTTGATATTTGAGAAACTTGTTTGGATCTGTTGTTTGGGAGTGAGTTCGATGAAGTTTCAATGTAGATTTTTTAGCGAGTGCTAGCTTTAATCTTGTTTCGTTTTCTCTAATTTAGGCAAAAATGAGAGAAATCCTCCATGTCCAGGGAGGCCAGTGCGGCAATCAGATCGGATCGAAGTTCTGGGAAGTGGTGTGTGATGAGCATGGGATCGATCCCACTGGGAAGTATACTGGAACATCAGATCTCCAGCTGGAGCGTGTCAATGTGTACTACAACGAGGCCTCCTGTGGCAGGTTCGTTCCTAGGGCGGTGCTGATGGATCTGGAGCCCGGTACCATGGATAGTGTCAGAACTGGTCCATATGGGCAGATCTTCCGCCCTGATAACTTCGTATTTGGCCAGTCCGGTGCTGGAAACAACTGGGCTAAAGGCCACTACACTGAAGGTGCTGAGCTCATTGATTCAGTCCTTGATGTGGTGAGAAAGGAGGCTGAGAACTGTGACTGTCTACAGGGTATAATCATTTATCTTCTTTCTATATGATGTTTGCTTGTGGATACATCAATAGTCGGTTTCCACAAACAAGATTTCTCTCAGTTTCATTTCTGATTTCTTTTAGTGTCTTGCTCAAAAAAAAAAAAAAGTCAATAGATAAAAAAATCTATGATTTGTTCATATATATATAAAAAAATCTTTGAGTTATTGATGTAACTTGTTCAACTTGATCGCCTCATACGGGTGCTTCTTAACCAAAGCTAGATGTGGTGGTGTCTCAATTTTGGTATAAATTGTCACCGTGGACAAGGTTACAGGGAACCTAGTATCACGGATCATTTAGTGCCTTTTTTCGTACACCTGATACGTGCCGTAGCTGTTGATCGGTGTAAACTTCTTGGGTAGAATTAGACTTTGCTTTCACAGCAATTGCTTATGATACAGATTTTCTCATCAGGCTTTCAAGTATGTCACTCTCTTGGTGGGGGAACTGGTTCAGGAATGGGAACACTTCTGATATCAAAGATCAGAGAAGAGTATCCAGATCGAATGATGCTCACTTTCTCTGTTTTCCCATCGCCGAAGGTTTCTGACACTGTTGTTGAACCCTACAACGCGACCCTTTCTATCCATCAGTTAGTTGAGAATGCAGATGAATGTATGGTGCTGGACAACGAAGCTCTTTATGATATTTGCTTCCGTACTCTCAAATTAACCACTCCCAGCTGTAAGTTATTCCTTAAACATTTATTTGTTGAAAAATGATTCAAATAATTGTGCTATCTCCTCGTCAATATGATATTTATATGAAATCTCTTGTTTACTGGGAAGGAAATGGAATGTAAGAAACAATTTTATTCCATCCAATTTGTTGAGTTGGAAATAGTAGGTCAATTCGATCCAAGTAAATAATAATGGAATGAAATAAAATAAAAAAAATACTACTCATTCCACTGCCACTGCTTTTCCTTTCCTTTTATTCAAACTATTCCATTTTGCTAATATTTACCCACCTAAACATCAGAATTTGATAATCACAACTAATCTACTTTAATCACTAGTCCTCAAATACTCTGCAATCCGCAATTCATTCGTTTTGAGTAGATAAAAACTAATGAAAAACTTAATCGACTATTGATTTCAAGGAACAGACACTGTCTGAGTGTCCTCGTGTATTAGTGTTCAAATATTCTTTTTATACCTTTCCCACTCTTGAGCTGTGTTCTGGTACAGTATGTGTGTAAGGTATGCTACTTTATTTTTTCTCTCTCTCTGTTAAGTTAAAGCAGATGCCAGATCTCTTTTGTATTCTATTTTATGCTACATTTTTCACTCTGTTAAGATAAAGCAGATATCAGATATTTTTGTATTCTATTTTTAGGTAATTCTGCATGAACATTGAGTAGATTGTAGTATTTTTCATAATAATATTGCTAACTTCATATACTTGGGAATTGGAAAATTAACTCTTAGTTTCTCTCATCAGTTGGAGACTTGAATCACTTGATATCCGCAACCATGAGTGGTGTGACATGCTGCCTCCGGTTCCCTGGGCAATTGAACTCTGACCTTCGAAAGCTAGCAGTGAATTTGATTCCTTTCCCTCGCCTCCACTTCTTCATGGTTGGATTTGCTCCGCTGACCTCACGTGGATCTCAGCAGTACCGTGCTTTGACCGTCCCTGAGCTAACTCAACAGATGTGGGACGCTAAGAACATGATGTGTGCCGCTGATCCTCGTCACGGTCGCTACCTGACAGCCTCTGCCATGTTCAGAGGCAAGATGAGCACAAAAGAAGTTGATGAGCAGATGATTAACGTCCAAAATAAAAACTCATCATACTTTGTCGAATGGATTCCTAACAACGTCAAGTCTAGTGTTTGTGACATACCACCAAGGGGCCTCTCCATGGCATCCACTTTCATTGGCAACTCCACATCCATCCAAGAGATGTTCAGGAGAGTGAGCGAGCAGTTCACTGCCATGTTTAGGAGGAAGGCTTTTCTGCACTGGTACACCGGCGAGGGCATGGATGAGATGGAGTTCACGGAGGCTGAGAGCAACATGAACGACCTTGTCTCTGAGTACCAGCAATACCAGGATGCCACTGTTGATGACGAATGCGAGTACGAAAACGAGGACGAGGAGGATATTGCTTAAGAGATGCGACACTTCATGGTGATATTGTGGTATTTGTCTGTCTTTGCATTTTCCCACTAGTAGATTATTATTCCCTTCCCTTCCCTTCCCTTCCCTACATGCATTTCTTTGTCAGTTTGGGTTTGTAGTAATCAAATCTACCAGATATAAATGGTGGTACGGATGCATGTCTTGCTTAATATGCTATGCTCTTCACAAGCGAATTTCCTATCTCCCACTTTGGACCCAAGTGAGATATCTGCTCATGAACCTTGGCAAACACTGATCACGATGGCTAAGTTTTCGCCCTTTAGTACTAACTTGAAAAATAAGGAGCAATTGCTGGAATTCAAACTGGACTAATTTAGTCTTTGGTTCCTGAGATAATCATTTGAGTCATCCAATTTTGTTCGGTTTTAAAAACGCTTCTTCCCTTACGTTAAACAAGTTAATAACGCTGATGCCTGCTTCATTAGCTCTAAAATGTAAAAGAGAGGTCAAATTTTGTCCAATTTATCTTAGCTTCTAAGACTACACCAAAGGAACACACCATTAAGTACATTTGAATATTCTTTTATAAAATTGTTTGAATTTATTTTCCTTATCAATTGGTGGAATAGAAATACGGTGATTATTTCACGAGCAGGCCATTGAAACTAATTTAATACTATTTAACTAATAAAGGATTTATCTTATGTGATGAAGACATTGACTTGTACAACCGTGAAGTCCATACACGATGGCTCTATTTAAAAAAGCAAAACATTCTATCAGTTCGTCCCAGGATTAATAGAAAAAAATAAATATAAATTATGAAACTAATTTATTAGTTCGAACAGTAATAAATACATGAAAAAGAATAAAAACTTAACTACTAATTAAAATTTAACTCTCGAATATTATTACGATGACAATGCTCTCTCTGAAGTCCATACACGTGTATGTTGCGATGTGTTGATTCTTATGAGACCATAACCCAGTGAAATAGATTGAGAGCCTAGAATAATTGATAAGATTATGTTGCATGATGTAGAAAATGCCTCGCCATGTTTTGCAAGGTCAGGGCCCTATCTATTAGGAGACAAAAGAATTTGATTCAGATTCATTTTATTGGGAGTTCATAATATTGAAAACAAAATAATAGTATAAGTTAATCTAATATAATCCTTTAAAAGTGGAAGAATCATTTTTTAAGTAGTTGAAAGATTTGATTTGTTCATCTTATTTTTTTATTATTAATTTAGAGTATTTTTAATAAGAGCATATTCCTCGATTTGTTTAATAAATGAAATAAAATTTGTTCATATTTTTTGAGATATTGAATTGAAGAGAAAAAATATTCGTGACTCCATAAATTTTGTAGATCAAAATCCAACCCAAAAAAATAAAATAAACTTTTACTTTGAGTCTTTGTTATTTTTATTATTTTATTTTATGATAATATTAACAATTACATTAATCTATTAATCTATTGTAAGAAATTTTTATTAAAATAAGATATAGATTCATATGCTTACTAAATATTTAAATAAATGTCTTACAAACTTGCAACATAAGAAAAGTCTATGTAATATTCCTTTGAATTTATATTGAATTCTTAAGTTAACTATGCCTCCTCGGTTCTCAAAAAAGAAAAAGAAAATTAAAGATGGAAGAAATAATTCAAAGTCAAGATGAAGGTTGGAAATGTTATAAATAATTAAATTAGTAGAGAACAAGATAATAAATTGGATGAGTATGTTCCACTACTTTCTCTTTATAACCAAAATTCCTTCTTTTATGAAAACTCGATTTAAATAATTTTAAAAATATGAATTTAAATAATTTTAAAAATATGAAGAAACATTTGATTGTTTTTTTTTTTTCATTCTGGAGAGGTTTATAACGTTCAAATGATGAAATCCATGAGATTTTACAAGAATCTTGAAAATTTGCTGGCTCATAAGAGTTGTTCTAATAGTAATGAGAATGACTTATTTTCCAAGTTGATATTCTAGAAGTGTTCATTTTCACTAAAAAAAATCATTGTTTTGCGATGAATTTAAAAAAAAAATCGTCCCAAAATTTTTTGCCAAGAATTTTACAACAAATTTTTTTTTGTCGCAAATAAAAATTCGTCATAAAATTTATAACAAATATATATTTATTGCAAAATTCATCGCAAATCAAATACGAAAATGATAAATTTTGGAACAAAAGAATTTGTTGCAAAAATTGTGACAAACTTGTAATTTTTTCGACACAACATCTCTGTAAATCTGATCCATTATTCATACATATAAAACTTATAAATCTAATACATCATATGATATATTCATACACAACAAAGATCGATAACAAAATCAAATATTTCACAACAATATATCAAAGATCTCATAACATAATCTGATCATCATACATAGCAAACCAAATATCCCATACAAATACATTATACGCAAATAAATTTTAATACAAAGTTAATCTAAGAAATCATCAACAAAAGATCTTGTAACATTGTTCAAGTCAAACTAGATAGTATAACAAACTGTCTTCAAGATTTCACATATTTCCTCTTTTTCTTTTTCTTTTTCTTTTTATTCTTCCTTTTTTTTCCAAAATAAACAAACAAAAAATAAGATAGTTAAAATGAAAAAACAGGGAGTAATAAACTAACACAAAACTAATATGTTACTTCACTGTTTAAATTACTTCATTGTTTAAATTACATAAAAGGCAGCAAAACTAAAACTAAGAGCATAATTTGATTGCCTATAATTGCTTCGCACGTGCAATTAATAAAATTAAAACCATATTAAAAAATCAAAGAGCTAAATTTAAAATCCGTTTTTTTTGCATTTTTCCTTTTCCAAATTTAAAATAATTAAAATATTAACTCTGATCTACTACAAATAAAAGTTAGTATAGATCTCATCAACAACAGTAATATAATTAATTACTACTAAATTGAAAAAATAATAATTACTATTAAAATAATAACTATTGTAGATAAATAACATTCACTATCAATAAATAATTATTATTGTAGATATACTTAAAGCAGGTGAACAAAGACAAGTGTTTCTAACTATTTAAAGTCTACGCCAAATAGAGACTTGCACAAACAATATTACGAAGTCATCAATCAAATATAAAGGTGCACAAACAACTTTTCGAATCTTTAAATTCCATACAAAATACTACATCATTTAGATTTTTCTCAAACTAACCATTTTTTTTTTAAGTTACACACCTTTATACCAACATAGTTTCAAATAATTTCTTCTAAATTCATTAAGAATTTCCAACAACTTGAACTACAACTTGACTTGATGTGCACATCAAAGGATAATTGTTAGGTAATGGTTACTATCATCCAATGAACAATTCTAAATATTTCTTGAAAACTTAAAATTTTTAAAAAATTCAAATCCATGAATATTTGGTCGACCAAACTTAAACATCGGTATATGGACTTTCATAAAAAAGTTGTCCAAATGAATATTTGATGATCTTGAATCTTTTTAAGGTCACTTGCAACTCGATATTGACTTCAGCAAAACTCAAACCTATTGATCTAGAACTTCCTAACTTAAGTAGTTCCTTAGTTTTGATGATACTTGGGCATTGACACAAGGTCCCTAGGTCACATAGCTCTTAACTAAGTACAACATTCACATTCAAATACAATCTACCCATTAGTACATTATAAATAAATAGAATTTGGTCCACAAATCTTCGATCAACTTTATACATGGACTAACACAAAACTTTTAAAGGACTAACACAAGCACTAACACAAGCAACCTTTCAATAAT
>JBBUKS010000104.1:3754582-3765843 GCA_038050645.1 Hedychium gardnerianum | reverse complement strand
TTCAAACAAGCTCAAGCTCATAAAAAATAAACCAAGCCAAGCTTGAACAATTATTTCAAAAGCTTGGTTCATTTTAGGGTCGGCTCGGCTTGACTCGGTTACCTTATCAAACAAGCTTGAACACCCCAAAGCTTGACTCGGCTTGGCTTGTTTACAACCCTAGTCATAATATAGTTATATAAAATATTTTTGGAAAGTTCACTAAATTTTCCATTTGTAATTTTTAGATAGTTATCATATGGCTTACAATCGTCCCTAGAAGCATACATTCAGCTACGACATGCAGATCATTATCTAAAAACTGAGAATTTCTATTGATTAAGCTCATACACTACCTTACATAATGGCAACATTACTTCTTTTCGGCAGGTTATGTAAAGGTGGTGAATTATTGGAAAGGATTCTGTCAAGGTACTTTCATATTCAAAATTGTATTTCTGATTAGCTTTCTACATATTCTTATTTGAAAACCCCTTCTCATGGCTTGAACTAAATGACTTAGTAACTTCAATTTTTAAAAAATTTTAAGGGGTGGGAAGTATTCAGAAGAAGAAGCAAAAACTGTAATAGTTCAGATTCTGAGTGCTGTGTCCTTTTGTCACCTTCAAGGTGTTGTTCATCGAGATCTCAAGCCAGAGGTAGTTCTCTTCAAACTTACATTGTCGAAAGTCGTGATGTAACAAATTCTGTTCTAGAAGAATCACTCAGTATGACTGAAATTTAAATTTTTAAGTTTGAGATCATCTCAGGGTTAAGGTTTAAATGTCTTATAACTCGTGCTTCTGTTGTATTGCAACAGAATTTTCTTTTTACTTCAGGGGATGAGATGTCTACCTTAAAGGCCATAGATTTTGGTTTGTCAGACTTTGTAAAGCCAGGTTCGTTTCATAACATTGTTCTAACTTAGAGTTATCAAATGCTTTTTGTTTTAATTTTGTAACCTAAACCTGTCGTCTTCACTACAGATGAGAGATTGAATGATATTGTTGGAAGTGCATATTATGTTGCGCCTGAAGTTCTTCACCGTTCATATGGAACGGAGGCGGACATGTGGAGTATCGGCGTAATTGCATATATTTTGCTCTGTGGTAGCCGCCCTTTTTGGGCACGCACAGAGTCAGGTATATTTCGAGCTGTTCTGAAAGCTGAGCCAAGCTTCGAAGAAGCTCCGTGGCCATCTCTATCTTCTCAATCCAAAGACTTTGTCAAGAAATTGCTGAATAAGGATTATCGAAAGAGAATGACTGCCACACAAGCTCTTTGTATGTTTCTCGTTACGTTGATTTGTTTTGAAAAAAGTGTATGAACTGGTTAATAACTAAAAACAACTGATCTCAGGTCATCCTTGGCTGCAGAATCCCGAAAAGATTAAGATTCCTCTGGATATTATAGTCTTTAAGCTTATAAAAGCTTACATATGCTCGTCTTCTCTAAGGAAATCAGCATTAAGGGTATGCTTTCTATTCCTATTTGAGAAAGTAGAAAATTTTGCACTGTACCTTGAATTTTTGAGAATGTATCCTCCTTAAATCTCCATCTATGCATGCGGGCGGGCGTTATATTCACTAATTAAATCCAAAAGGACTAATCCGGTATCGACCTGCAAGGGAGACACAGATTTACTGCTTTAAGAAGATAGTTACAGACTGAGACATCTGTAAACTTATAATCCCGAACGAAGGATCCATCTATTTTATCACAGAATTTAAGGAATAAAAGAATCCATCTATTTTATCACAGAATTTAAGGAATAAAAGTTTATAATGATCAAATGCATCAAACTATGGTGATGTTACAAGTCTGTTTCTTTATGTGACAGGCTCTTGCCAAGACCTTGACAGTAAACCAACTATATTACCTCAGAGAGCAGTTTGCTATGTTAAATCCAAGCAAGAATGGTTATATCTCCCTCCAAAACTTAAAGACGGTTAGTTGATGGTTTGGTCGCAATCACGACTTCTCCCCTTTTGTGTTATAATCACATAACTTCAGAATTTTTCTCCTTTCAGGCTTTGTTTAAAAATTCAACAGAGGCAATGAAAGATGCAAAGGTTTTTGATTTCGTTAACATGGTAATCCTTTTCCAAAAACTCTGATTAGCTTAACAAAGAGTTGGCTGATAAAGTTTGAAACATAATCAACTTTAGCTCTCTTGGAATTAGGTAAGTTCCCTCCAATACACAAAGTTGGATTTCGAGGAATTTGCTGCTGCAGCAATAAGCGTGCATCAGATGGAAGCATTGGATACCTGGGAGCAGCATGCTCGTCAAGCCTATGAATTCTTCGAGAAAGATGGGAACAGACCCATCATGATTGACGAACTTGCATCAGTATGTCATTAAGTACCAAAAGAGCAAATTCTATACTGAATCTACTAGTCACATTTAAAGTTTACATAACTTATTATTCGTTAAATTCAACTATTCTATCATTCTACAAATTTGCCGAACCTAATGATCAAGCGCTCCTGCAGGAGCTCGGTCTCAGCCCATCAGTTCCAGTTCATGTTGTTCTCCAGGATTGGATAAGACATTCTGATGGAAAACTGAGTCTACTAGGATTTGTTAAACTTCTTCATGGTGTTTCTTCGCGCACAATTCTGAAAGCCTAGTGAAACTTTGCCTCTGCCAAGCATTGTGATTGACGTGCTCTCAGCAGACGATTGCGTAACAAATTAAGAGAAGAACCAAACAACCCATTCAATACCTGAAACATGATCATTGAGTGGGCAAGCCAACCAAAGGTTTCAGCAGGCATGACAACACAGCCGAAATCTTCCTCTTATGAATAATGGTTTCGATTTGCCATTCCAGTGGTTAGATGTACAGATGAGCATAGCAAATATAGGAGGTTGATGAAATTGAGGCCTGCAAATGGAGTTTCCCAACTTGTACTACTCTGTTTGTGCTCAATAAGATGTTTACTCTCTTAACCTGTGATGAGATATATTCTGAACAATTAAGCAGCCTTGTGGTATTTCTCCAGCCGGAAGTGTACATTAGTATTGAGGTTAAACCTTGCAGCTTGTGTTCGCTATAATCCTACATAAGATGGAGCTCCATTGTCACTAAATTATATTTCTCATGGTGATGAATGCATTGCTATAGTGCAACACTTGAGCTAAAGAAGCTTAGAAAAGCCTTAAAGTATATAATTTCATTATTTTCCTTTTATTAATTTGAGAATTTTAGATATAAATTGAAATATATCCTTGATTAATTAAGATGTAAAACTCTTATTATATCAAATCTAGAGTTACAAGAAATATTTGAATGGATTTTTTGATCTTGATATTGCATATGCAACAAAATTTCTAACTATTTACATTATATACAACAAAATATATGCAATAGAATGATAAAACGAAAAAAAAAAAGAATAAAAAGTAATATATATATATATATATATATATAAATTTCTTTCATTACCAACAATGTACTAGCTAGGAAATCAATGACGATAAAGAATAAATATTGAAGGATGATGAAATTTCATCGCCAAAGAAAGAGTTAAATAAAAAAAAAATCCCTTGAACTTGTATAACATATTTAATTCTTGAATATGGGAGATGGGGGAAACAAGAGCTGTAAGGAAAATGTACTAGTGAATATAAGTTAATTTGTACATAATACAAAACTTAGAGATACAGCATAACTGTCTTACCCTATATTATGAGGGGATGGTCATCATCTTCAATGTGAGCTAATTTCCTATCAAAATCACTTTCTTCATGTTCATCCATAATTACTTCAACTCCACTTTCATCTTTGCAACTTGATTTGGAGTATAAGAGACCTTCTTCTATAGGCTCTTCAATAGTAGGGAACTATTGGTAACGCTGAGGTGTCATGCCAAGACCAATATTTCTCGAATTTATCTGTTGGTCGTAAGGTCAGGCTATTCACCTCCGAGACTAGTTCAATAGTAGGGAAAACGAATAAAATAGCCTTTTTTGCTTCTTGCTTCTTACTTTCTCTATCTAATTTAGATAGCAATATATATTTGGACATCTTACTATTTTAATTTGTGCTAATATTGTTTTATTTTTTTTTATAAATAAATATGTTATTTTACCGAGCTTAAATAAATTTGTTAAAAAATATTGGGCAAAAATTAAAAAGGATGCCCCAAATTAATAGAAACATCATATTAATATTTTTTTTTCTAAAATAGTCAAATGAGCGCTCCTCTCATTATTTTATCCCAAAAATACCCTTGAATTCAGTGAAGTTATAGAAACTACCGTCTAGCTTCTACAACATGTAGAAGCTAGCAGGTAGCTACTACACGTTGTAGAATCTACATGCTAGATTCTACACGCTTGATCATGATTAGATTATGTTTATTTGAAATATAATGAGTATCATGGAATCCTCATTGTTTGGTTTGCTCGTTGAAATATTATTTTAATCAGATTATCACTCAAAAAAGAAAAATTAAAATAATATAAAGTCACCATTGTATAAGCTAGCAACTAGCTTCAACACATTGTAGAAGTCAGCAACTAACTGTTGCACGTTATAAAAGCTACATGCTAGCTTTTACATGGTCGATTGTGATCAGATAATGTTTATTTGAAATATAATAAATGTCATACAGTCCCAATCATTTATTTTACTCATTGAAATATTATTTTAATCAGGTTATCACTCAAATAAGCAAAATCAAAATAATATAAAGTCACTGTTGTAGAAGCTAGCAAATAGCTTCTACACGGCCGAATGATCATATAATGTATTATAGAAGCTAATTGTTAGCTTCTACACATTGTAGAAGCTACATGTTAGTTTCTACAATTGTAAAAGTTAGTTGCTAGCTTCTACATGGCCGAATGATCAGATAATGTAAAAGTGCAGCTCACTTTAAATAAGACGCCCATTTAACTTTAATCATAAACGGGGTGCCCATCTAATGAAAATGCAAATGATGGACGCCCATTTGATTTTTGCCCAAAAATATTTTTCTATGATGGCCAAGCATATAAGAAAATATATTTTTCTTTTCAAGGTTAAGTCAATTTTTTTTTCCAATCAATTAGTTTCACTACAAGAGAATCTGAGAATAGCGATGAAATTTATGACGGAATTCTAATTCCGTCGCTAATTAGAGATAGAATTTTATTTTCATCGCTAATTAGCAATAAAAATTTATGTCAGTCGTTGATTAGCGATGGAATTAAAATTCCATCACAAGATTAGAGACAAAATCTAAATTCCGTCGGTAATTTGCGACAGAATGAAAATTCTGTCACTATATTATCCTACGAAATTTCTTTCCAGCCGCTCGATAAAGACGGAGTAGCAACGAAAAATACATTCCGTCGCTAATTAGCGATGGAATAATTTTCATTGCTAGTATCGGGATCAAAAATTAGGTCTAAGCCCTAATTTTTTTTCCACGTGATGCCCCCTCTTTGTTACTCCTCTTCTGAGAATAGCGACGAAATTGGTGACGATATTTTATTTCCATCGTAGATTAACGACGGAAAATAAATTCTGTCGCTATTTAATGACCAGAATTAATTTTCGTTGCTAATTAGCGACTGAGTTGATTTTTCATCACTAATTAGCGACAGAAGAATTTTCGTCGCTAATATCGGGCGTCCTCTCTCTCCGGCGACCTCTCCGATCTTGGTTCCGACGTCCTCTCTCTCCAACGACCTCTCCGATCTCGGTACATTCCTCTCTCTCTATTGTCCTCTTTCCTTTTCCCTTCCGTGTGCTCACGGTCGGGCAAGCTTGCAGCCGCTAGCTTGGTCGGCTGTGAGCTTGGCCGGTCGTGAGCTCGTGGCCTGTAGCTTGGACGACTGCAAGCTCGGCCGATCGTGAGCTCATCCGGCTGCGAAACCGCGAGCTCAGTCCATCGTGAGACTGTGAACTTGGTCGACCACAAGACCGCGAGCTCGACCGGCAGTGAGACCGCAAGCTTGACCGGTAGCGAGACCGCGAGCTCGACCGGTAGCGAGCTCGATTGGCCGCAAACTCAAGGTGCTCCTCTCCGGCTGCTCATCTCTAAAGATTATACGTTGTGATTGTTTGTGATTGATTTTAGCTTTTTTTATATATATTTTGTAGTATACTATATTTTCTGCTCCTCTCCGGCTGCTCCTCTCTGATTACTCATCTTTAAGTATAAATTATTAAATATTACCTATACATTATTTTATATGATTGAATTTATATGTTGTGGTACTATAGGTTAATTTAGTATTTTAATCTATAATGTGATATAGTCATTTTATTATGTTAGTGTTGGTGCATTTACATCTATGTTAATGTTAGAGCTTATTGTCTTTGGTTAGAACATGGAAGATAATATATGACTATTACAAATAAGACCTTTACAAAGACTCTATAGTGAGTACAGTTTTGGTATATTAAATTATATCCGAACTATATTAGCAACCAGTGTTATATCCTAAGAAATGCCTAGCATATCAATAAACGTAATGCCTCATCCATCTCTCTCACTCAAAACTAAATTCGGGTTGAATGATTAATTAAGGACCCTACCTTACAACCTCCCTTTCTTCTTATTGCACGTATTAGGTTTGAATGATTTAAGGTAAGCTTAATTTAAACTATTGATACTTAGTTTTGTCTTTGTTTTGGTAATGTTTGAAATTTTATTTTTATTAGGATATAATGTATATGAACAAAGCTTGGATGTACAATAAATTAGATAATGAATTTATCTGATGAATTTTTTTGCCGGAGTTGAAGAGTTTGTGAACCTCGCTAAGAGTCATCTAGAATGTATGAATGGTTCTGAGTTGCATTGTCCGTGTAATCATTGCAAATGTAGAAATACATCTTTCCGTGATGAAGATATCATGAAAGTACATATATATAGAAATGACTTTGTACCAGATTACTATAACTAGTACTATCACGGAGAGCCTTATTTTTCTCATTCAATTGGTGCTTGGGTTGCTTCTTCATCTAACACAACTGTTTTAGGGGAATCATCATCTAATGAGAATGTAATGCAATCAATGGTTTACGACATGATAAATGCAGTTGATCATTCAAATGTAGATGAAATACCAACACCTTAATTCAACAACTATATGACATGCTAAAAGCTAGTGAAAGAGAAGTGTGGGAAGACATTCCATCTGGTCATTCCCAACTATCAGCTACTGTAAGATTATTGAACATCAAAGTAGAACATCATTTCTCAGAATGTTGTTATGATGACATTTATCAATTGATGTCAGAGTTGCTCCCTACTGATCACCTAATGATTGATAGTTTCTACAATATAAAGAAATTAGTGAGAGGTTTAGGTTTATCTGTAGAGAAGATTGATTATTGTATAAATAATTACATGAAATTTTAGAATGAAGATAGTGAATTGATTGAATGCAGAATTTGTACTCACCCTCGTTATAAGCAATGTATTCGCATACCGGGGCAGAAGAAGAAAAAAAATATTACATAAAAAGTTATGTATTACTTTTCGTTGACTTCTAGACTTCAACCATTTTATGCATCTGCCGCAACAACTTGTCACATAAGGTGACATCATGAGCATGTGCACGAAGGAGGTATAATGTGTCATCCTTGTGAATCCCCTGCATGGAAACATCTTGATTCTATATTTTTCTCCTTTACAATAAAACCACGTAATGTGAGATTGAGACTTTTTATAGATGAATTTCATCCATTTGATCAGTTGGGACAGCAATATTCATCTTGGCAAGTTATATTAATATCGTACAATTTATCACCATGGATGTGCATAAAAGAGGAATTCATGTTCCTTACTGTGCTTATTTCAGGTCCAACCAATCCCAAAAAGAAGATAGATGTTTTCTTACAACCTCTGATTGTTGAGTTGAATAAATTATGGAATGTAGGGTAGGTGACTTATGATGTTGCAAGTAAAACTAATTTTACATTGCATGCTGCCTTATTATGGACGATCAGTGATTTTTCAGCATACTCAATATTGTCAGGATAGAGCACGACTGATAAATTAGCATGCCGACATTGCATGACAGAGTCTGATGTATTTTTATTACCTTATAGTGGGAAGGTATCTTGGTTTGATAATCACCGAAAATTTTTACCAGTTGAACATCATTTCAAGCGAAATAAGAAAAATTTCCTAAAGAATGTTATAGTCAGAAAACTTCCGCCAACAATCAAGTCAGGTAAAAAAAATCATTGAACAAATAGACAGCTATGGATTCCTACCAGTATCTCAGCCTGATTCTGATGAGATAAATAAACACATTGTTAGGATGTGCAAGTGTGGTTGGAAGAAAAGAAACATTTTCTCGGAGCTGTCATATTAGAAGTATCTACTCATTCAACATAATTTAGATGTGATGCATGTTGAGAAAAAATTCTTCAATAATATCTTCAACACTGTGATAAATGTGCCTAGAAGAACTAAAGAAACTACAAAATCATATAAAGAATTAAAAGAATTAGTATGTAGATTAGAGTTACATCAAAATGAAACAACCAATAAATTTTCAAAGGCTTGTTATACATTGGACAAAGATAGTAAACAAGCTTTATGTAGTTGATTGAAAGTAATCAAATTTCCAAATGGGTATGCCTCCAATATGACTCGATGTGTGGATATGAAAAAATTAAAAATGTTTGGAATGAAAAGTCATGATTGTCATGTGTTCATGTAAAGACTTATTCCAATAGCTTTCCATAATCTACTTCCTAATAATATTTGGCAAACACTCACAGAATTGAGTTTGTTCTTCAAAGATTTGACATCGAGGGTTATTTTGACAATGAAAATGCTTCGGCTAGAAAGATAAATACCTCTAATACTATGTAAACTTGAGCGCATATTCCCATCTAGCTTTTTTAATTCAATGGAATATCTACCAGTTTATTTACCTTACGAGGCACAACTAGCTGATCTTGTGCAATACATATGGATATATCCATGTGAACGATTTTTGAAAAAAAAATTAAAGAATAATGTTCGTAATAAAGCACGAGTTAAGGGGTCAATATGTAATTCTTATTTGGTTAAAGAAACATCTTCTTTCCGCTCATATTATTTTGTTGATAACATGAAAATCTGACATCATAAGTGTCGTAGAAATTCTGATGATGCTCAATTGATAAACCCATCGATGCTTTCTATTTTCAAGTATCCTGGTAAATCAATAGGTGCATTTGTGTCTAGATGGTTAACTCAACAAGAATATCATGCTGCAAGAACATACATACTCCTAAAATGTGATGACGTCAAACCATACATAAAGTGAGTTCACTTCTCTAATCAAACATTTATCCTGATATATTTGTTTGATATCCCAAATGTCTTAAAATTATCTTCTATGACAGCTTGTATGAACAACAACTACAACTATTAAATCCATCAATTAGTGCAAGTGAGGTAGCTGAAAAGTTAGAGGATGAATTTGTATTATAATTTCAAATCTAAGTAAGTTTGAGAAATTTCCACAATTTTTCGTCCATGTATATTAATTAACATCTAATTTATATCATAACTACTTTTATAAGTGAAAGACCGTAGAATATCAAATCTACAAGATCAAAGGATAATGAATCTTGTATCAGGACTACATACAATAATGGTGTACTCTGGTTACTATGTCAATGTGTTAGGACCAAAGGAATTTAGATATCTCTACAATGGTATGATATTGTCCACTTTGGGCTTAGGCCCTCATGGTTTTGCTCTTGGGCTCTACTCAAAAGGCCTCGTACCAATAGAGATGTCTTTCCCTTATAAGCTCATGATCTTTCCCATGTGTTTTCAATGTGGGACTTTGTTTGCAACATTACAACCCCAACAATCCCCCCCTCAAACGAAGGACCACAGGGCCCCCCTTGTCTGATCCTCGATCCACCAGGACTTCATGCCCCTCGGTCCACCCGACCTACTAGGACTTCTCTTCCTAGCCGCAACTAAGACTTCTCTGCCTGGTGTCTGGTCCTCTTGATCCAGACACGAGAGTCTCTACTTCCTTTATTTGAGGTCAATATTCTCCTCACATGATTCGATTATATCATAGCTCTTGTGCACAGTCGGCGGTTAGACCTTCAGACAGTATGGACTCTGATACCAATTGTTAGGACCGAAGGAATTTAGATATCTCCACAATGGTATGATATTGTCCACTTTGGTCTTAGGCCCTCATGGTTTTGCTCTTGGACTCTACCCAAAATGCCTCATACCAATAAAGATGTCTTTCTCTTATAAGCCCATGATCTTTCCCATGTATTTTCAATGTGGGACTTTGTTTGCAATCTTGTAACCCCAACACAATGACTTCAAATTCCACATGACACAACGGGATTCACAAAGATTAACCTATAATTATGGTGTTTGCGTTAAAGGATCTATCAACAATAGTAACACTAGTTTGATTACTATGGTAGACTTGACGAAATCATAGAGGTTGAATATCTTGCATTACCTATAAAAATGTGTGTGTTATTCAGATGTTCATGGTATGATCTGACTCCAAGAACATGTATCAGAATACATGTAAACTATAATTTAGTTGAGGTTAATGCAAACAAAAGGTTCAACAAGTTTGAACCTTTCATTTTTGCTGTACAAGCGGGTCAAGTTTTCTATCTTGAATACCCTATGAAGAGAAGAAGATCTAGTGAATGGTTGACTGTTTGTCAAATGAAGCGCTCGACCATAAAAATGCTAAACACCATCACTGCTCAAAACCTTGATGCATTTCAAAATGACGAAGTGGAGAGACATTCAATTGATTCACAACTTTAATCTATATCTCAATTACTTATAGATGTTAATATCACTTACAATGATATAGATGATGGAGATATGTCCAGCAGTGAGGAGCTTATTGTGCTAACAAAGTCTAGCGATGAGGATTTAAAAATTATTAATGTTCATTATTCAGATTATAATGATGATTAAATATTAGCATTATTACTCATCAAGTAAGTTATGACTTCATCTTATTTTTTTTTTCAGATATCATATTATTAGTAATAATGTTATTATATGTTGTATTGTTATTTTACAGATATTATCATGTTTGACCAGATAGTTGTACCCCATGGTCGGATCATGTTGAGGGTTATTGGGGACTCGTAAGTATTTATGTTATTAGTAATTTAAATTCATATATGAGTTTATTTATAACATATTTCTCATACTTTAAATTTTTTTCACGCAGTTTTACTCCTGATAGCCATCGGGTAGCCTCCTACATCACTTTCAAATTTAAAGAATGAGTATCCCCTTCTGGTACTAGATGGAGGCATGTAAAC
>JBBUKS010000104.1:3732040-3754482 GCA_038050645.1 Hedychium gardnerianum | reverse complement strand
TTATGATGTGTAGGATGTGTATAATTATGATATGTAAAATGTGTTTGTATGAATGGATGATAATTAGAATATGTAGATTGTGTTTGTATGGATATATGATAAAATTTGTATGTGTATGTTATGTTAGATGTTATGAAATGATTTTAAATGGTTTTAAATGGTATTATGTTAGATGTTATGTAGAATGTGTAGAATGTGTTTGAAATGATTTTATGTTAGATGTTATGAAATTATATGTTGTGTTTATAGGTTGGATGTTATGAAATGTAGGTTTGTGTTTGTAGGTTGGATTCTTGTAGGGTGTGTGTATGTTGGACTATGAAATGGTTTTATGTTGTATGTGTATGTTGTTTGTATGTAGGTTTGTGTTTGTGTTGGATATGTGTTTGTGTTGGAAAATTATGATATGAATGTGTTTGTGTTTGTGTTGGATAATTATGATATGAATGTGAATGATAATTATGATATGAATGTGAATGATATGATATGAATGTGTATGTGTTTGTGTTGGATATGTATGTGTTTGTGTTTGTGTTTGTGTTGGATATGTATATGTGTTTGTGTTGGATATGTATATGTGTTTGTGAATGATATGATATGAATGTGTATATATGATAAATTCCTTTAATAAATATTTTTTAAAAAAAAATCACTTTTTGCGACGAATTTAGCGACGAATCCATATTCGTCGCAAATTTATCGTAAATCTGCGACGAATCCAGATTCGTCGCAAAATCTGCGAAAATCTGCGACGAATCCAGATTCCTCGCAAAATCAAAATCTGCGACGAATCTGGATTTCGTCGCAGATTTGCGACGAATCCAGATTCGTCGCAAATTCGTAACAGCTTGTACTCGGCAGATTTTAGCGACGAATTTTTGCGATGAAAATAAAATTTGTTCGAAAATTTGCGACGATTCTACAGGTTTTCGTCGCTAATTTTTGGGACGGACATTTTGAGACGAATAAAATTTTGTCGCTGAATTCGTTGCTAATTTTGTTGCAAAATAATTATTTTTTTGTAGTGTAAACCAGTTTTGAAACTCTAGGAAGAATTTTTTTTTCAAACCTTAATTTTTTTTACAAAAATAAATATTAATTTTAAAAAATAAATTTTTATATAAAATGTAGTTTTCTACTTTTTGAGATATAAAATAATTAATAAAATTGTCATATTCAAGTTTTAATAATAAATCTTTTTCAATTGATAAAATTGTTAAATTATTTAATTTTTTTAAGATATTGTTGAGAGTAAATAAGGTTTTATTAATTTGAATTTTAAAAAAAAAATCTACTAAAATTTTACTAATGTATATTAATAGGTATTATCACTAGTATTCTATAAGTTATTCATGTATTAGGGAAAAAATTAAATTTTTTATATGATTTAATATCTCAAGTGTTATTTTTAATTTGGATTTATTATTTTTTTAGAACTTTTAATTCTGAAAACATCAAATAAGATGACATGCATATTTTAAAGTCTTTAACATTCAAATATTTTACTTTTAAAAAATTATCAGGAAGGGGAATGGGATCATTGCTTTGCGTTGAATGGATGAGGAACCCCTTCCTGTACCTATCGAGGAAGAGGAAGGATGAACGAGGAAGGGAGATCACCTACGAGGAAAGAAAGTCGTCCTTTGAGAGTCAAATCATCGGTGAGGGAGGGAAAGGGCATGAGCTCACCGGTGAGGGAGGGAAAGGGCATGAAATTACCAGCAAGGGAGGAGAAGAGCATGAGATCATCGATGATTGTGAGGGAGCAGAAGGGCGCACAATTTTTAAAGATCGATGTGGAAAAGGAAGAGTCGGCTGAGGTTAGGAAAATAAGGTATCAGTGTGGAAAAAGAAGGGTTTGCTAATTTGAAAAAAAGTATATAATTAAAAAATAATAATATTTAAGAAAAAATCTAATATAAATAAAATTAGAATATTATGATTCTTGGGGCCCCAATAAAAAAGGGGCCCTAGACATAGGCCTTAGCCTATACCTTGAGCCTACCCTGGTTA
The DNA here is from genome assembly GCA_038050645.1 of Hedychium gardnerianum. Taxonomy (NCBI): domain Eukaryota; kingdom Viridiplantae; phylum Streptophyta; class Magnoliopsida; order Zingiberales; family Zingiberaceae; genus Hedychium; species Hedychium gardnerianum. The sequence continues at coordinate 3,752,469 of JBBUKS010000104.1, read as the reverse complement.
GAAGCATAGAATTGTATAGGGTCGTATGGTGTAGCAGAGGCATAGTGTTGACGTTGTACACCTGATGTCATGCGAAAGTTATCGCAAGTCACATCTGCTACTATTGGTCTTGTCCATAATGGTTACTAGTAGCCCCATGTTGGAGTTGCAACTATCAAGAATGATCAGACTTGTAGATCTGAGGGGTACGGCTCGGTAGGGGTATTCTTGATTAGGGAGGTTCCTATGGTTCGAGTGCACTATGTTGACGATGTTCCTAGTCGGTGATGTTCCTATAATATAACCTGTTATCGGCATATACCCAAAGTGAGCGCACAGTTAAAGTCATGTATGATTTTTCTAGGGATGTTTCTAAAGTGAGTGAAAGATTGAGATCCTATGTGATCTTTTCGAAGATGTTCCCAAAGTGAGTGTATGGTTGAAGTCCTGTATGATCTTTTTGGAGATATTCTTGAGTGGGAATGTTTCTAAAGTGAGTGCATGACTGAAGTCTTATGTGATCTTTTCATGATGTTCCCAAAGTGAGTGCATAGCTGAAGTCCTGTGTGATCTTTTTGGGAATGTTCTCATGCGGGGATGTTCCCAAAGTGAGTGCACAACTGAAGTTTGTGTGATCTATTGCCGAGCCACCTCCTTTTGGCATATGCCCGTTTAGACATTTAGGTGTGCGCATGGTCTCTTGTGTAACCCATGTTACTCACTTCTTGGACAATGCACGTCCTATGTCATTGATGTCCTGGCCAAATATATTGAGGTATATCACATATCCTCCCATCATGTCGGGTCGTGGAAAGATTTACAAGAGTCGATGAGGGACATGATAGCCAACTTAAATGTGCACTTATGGCAACTGTTGGACAGTTGCACCACACTCGCAACTCCGTTCAAACTTCCTGCTTGCTGACACGTGTGCATCACATGCGGTTACCATGCCTGAGGAGTCAACGAGTGACGGTTACAAATAGGGCTGATGTCATCCTATTTTGATTGGCTACTCCCTTTTCCATTGGATCACAATGCTCCACGTCGAGCATGATCTCAGTCGTCCATCGCAGCATCTATTATTCATTGATCGGCTGCTTCCTCATCCATTGGTTCGCTATATTCAGCAGTGGGCATGATAATAACCGCCCATTCTTTTCACATCAACTTTTTTACTTCCCTATAAAAGAGGGTCTCTGGGCAGAATCAGAACACTTTTTCTTTCTAGCATCTGCGGTCCACTCTTACTTTCAATTCCATCTTCTCAACCCAACTTTTTGTCCACGTAAGTATCTTCCTTGCTCCTTTCTTTTCATTCATTTTATTATTGAATATGCCTTGTAAGGGACAGTCTTCCATCATTAAGGTCTCGTTATAACCCACATGAGTCACTTTGATGATTCCTTGATTTGAGGTAACCAAGTCCAAAGTCAGCCTTACTGTTTGCACTTCCCTCCCGCCAGAGTCCCATATCTCGTCCGACTACCGCGTACTGCCTCCCATTATCACTAACCAACCATAGCTTCCAACCACATGGTCATTGGCCTTCTTCTTGAGCCATCTCGAGGGTGGCCTACGGTTCCCTCTCCACCCGCTCTTTCTAGAAATTGCGTCTTACTTTTCCTTACCCCTCAACCAACTAACCTTCAATTCTTAGCATTCCTTACTAGCTTATTCTTCATTCTATCCCACTCCAAAATCCCTCCAACTACTTCTCTCTTCCACTACATCTTCCAACTGAAGATGGTCAAGCCCAATATCTTCTATTTCATGACCTGACAGAAAATACAATTCATGACCGGTTGCGTGAGCTCCCACAAGGGTTGGAAACAACTCTCATTCTTCATCCGCCCATCCAACCCATTCAACCTTCCTATCGATTGAATCCATGGTTTACCATCTCGACCCCCTCTTACTCTGTACAAGGAGAAGGAGGACTATAAGAGACCAGTGTGGATGCTAGGCGATCAAGTGTTTAACTTGGGTCGCCTTATTCGTGAGGCAGAACTTTCCCGCGTAGAGTTAAGTTCCATGCTGTCAAATCCTGTTATCACTTTAGGTAGGCTTCCTCCCTTCTCAACTACTATTTTGCGATCGACAACTACTAATTCTTATTTTCAAACTCCTCCATAATGTATATTCTCTGGCACAAAATAGGGAGCAAGTCTCCGAAGATGTGACCTCTCAAACAAGAGTTCCTTCTCCCCCTGGCTCATCCTCCCTCCAAATGTACAACTCCCCTCCCACGAGGGAAAATTCTACCCGTCCAGGAGGCACCACTAGTCCAGGTACTCTACTCCCTTCTTTGCCCAAGGCTTCAGACCCTGAGTCAATGCCCCCATCCATTCAGGACCTCGAGCATACACATCTACCACTCGTGCACCTCCCGCCAAAAGATACAAATGGGTCATGTTGCGACTCTCTCCACCACCAACATCTCCCAAATCTCTAGGGTCCTCATCACCTACCTCACTGACCAAGTCTCTTGAGACTCCAGCATCACCAAGGTCACCCATACAGAAAACTCCCCCCACCAACACAGAAGAGTGGTACGCCTGCAATAATACTCCACCGTCGACCATTGAGCCACTGAATGTACCCTGTCCCCTCATGGTACGTTGTCCAGGGATCGAGCCCCGACTGCGATTCTACTAAGTGGGAGATGAATCCACCTCTTACTTTCCCACTTTACATTAGCGGGTGCTCAGGCTCGCTGAACAGGCATATATTCATTAACTGAATTGGCCCCACCTACAAATGTGTGCATTTCTTACGTGATTTTTAGAATTTGTTAGCATACATTCTGTGTCATCTCATTAGTATATTTCACATTCTCACATTTTTATTTTGTGTCATTTTACTCTTTTAGTTTGGAGATTACTCTTTGTGCCTTTTTTTTGATAGGACGTAAAATGGAGCAAAAATTGGAGCATTAAAGCCTTGGAACGAGAATGAGAAGCAATGAATATGCTCTTGCCATGTCCCAAGACATGGGCATGTTCCTCCGGCCAAAGATAATCAAAGAAAGGAGAAAAGTCAGCGTCTCCAGAATTTCACACGGCCGTGCCTTCCAAAGTGGGAACAAGATTTGCTAGACACGGCCTTGCCTCCTAGACATCGTGGTGCCTCCCAAGCATGACCATGCTTTTCACCATATCAACCAAGTTAAAGAACTAGCCAGAGTTCACATGATTGTGCCTCCAAGACATGGTCGTGCTTTTCACCTCAGAGTTGAGCAGACTTTCAAGACACATTGCACCTCCCAAGCACAGTTGTGCTTTTCTCCACAGTGCCAAGATGTAGGATGTAACACAGTAATGCCTCACAGGTATGGTCGTTCTCTTCTCCCACGAGCGAGGCATAAACACAATTGTGCCACAACAATTTTCCCCCCTATGGTTGAGTAATTTCCTACCTTTTTTAATGGTTGGAAGGGTTATTAAAAGCCCAAGAAGACTCCTAACTCAGAGAGGAGGATTTTCCTCTTTCAAGGGAACCATGGAGCAATCACTCCACCAGCCATCGAGACGATTGGTTCACCATTAGAGATTGGAGACTCTTCCGAAGACATTGACAACACTTGGATAAGCCTTTTCTTCTCTCTATTTCCAATTTTGAGTTATAAAATGCTATTTTTCATGTCTCTCAATTGTAACTCCATCTCTATGGAGTAGTTCTCTAGATTTTAGGATTAGGAAGTAGTTCGATATAATTATTGACATTTGAACTAAGCATTTGTTTACCTTTCACTATTGCATGACATGTGTATTTCATGTTTTGGCTTTATTGTACTTATACGATTGTGACACTAACCTACACATTCACATCTCATGAGATTTGGGGAAGAATTAAAAGGTGAACCCAAATCTTCAATCCATAATTGTCATGGGACAAGGTAAGTAGGTCACAAAGTAGGAGAGATAATCTAGGAGACCAAGAGAGCTCTAGTGATAGGAGTTTTCTAGAAAATGGTCAAACTAACGTTGTCGACTTGAAAGTAGGCCAACTTACCACGAGGGGATGTCAATCTTCCCCAGAAGGGGCACCATTGTCTATCACAAATTGTTATGGGTTTATCCCGATTCGGTGTCAAGAAATAAAGAAAATAATCTAGGTGAATCGTGGGGCTCCATGACAGGAGCCTTCTTTTCGAAAGCGGTCGTACTAGCGAGGTTTCCTTGAAAAGTGGCATCGAGTTTGGGTAGTCAAGCCGGTATAATTCCAAAAGTATATATCGGTAATCGGGATAGGCCCACCTACATGTGAAGAAACATAGAGAGAGGAAAGTTAACAATGCTTAGGAAGTTAACAAACATCGTAGTGAAATAGAAATCCTAGAATCGATTCCCCCAATCTAGATTTCTCCCTCAATCATTTACTTGCTCTCGACCTCCCAATTTCTCTAGACTCTCTCTCTCTCTCTCTTAATTCACATAACCAGCGATTCTCTAGATAACTAGCTTCACAAACTCAGAGGTCTGATAACTAGGTAAGTAGCTCAGAGGTCTGATAACTTGGAAAGACAAGTTCAAGTAGGTTAGATGTTTGATAACTTGGCAAAACAAAGTCCTAATAAATCAGAGGTCAAATAACTTGGAAAGACAAGTCCAAGTAGGTCAAAGGTTAGATAACTAGGCAAGACAAGTCCAAGTAGGTTAGAGATCTGATAGCTGGCAAGACAAGTCCAAGTATGTGAAATTAGTTGGGTGCTGATTGCTTGGCAAATAAGTCCAAGTGGAATTAGTTGGGAGCTGATTGCTTGGAAAACCAAACTAGATGGATTAAAATCTAGTCAGGTAAAGTGTGAGTAACTTTATATTCTATACCATACTCATTATGTGTAACAACTACAGAAAAATGAGTTTGATGGTTTCAGATGATCGGAAGGAGTTTGGGGCGACTTGCTGGTGATAACTTTTGACGAGTGATGTCGGAGGATTCAGGCGATCGTAGCTGGGTTGGGGCGACCAAAGTATACGGGTGATTGTAGAAGCTTTTATGCAATCAGACAGTGGCATTATCGACAATCTGAGCGAGTCGGGACAAGATTAGATTTGACCCCCCTATAGGCGATCAGGGAGCCCCTAGTCGACCGAGTAGCGTTGTTACCATTATCTATCAGATAAAAGTTGTAGCCACATTAGCACTTGTACAGGCGATCGAGAAGGCTCTAAGCAACTGAATGAGTACTATAAAAAGGGTTTCGAGGCATAGCTTGAAGATATCCAACACACAACTCATTATCTCTCTTGTGCTCATGCTCTAGTGATCTCTCGCTTTCTGTGCAGCGACACGCTACAACCCGCGCTTCAGTTTTGATCAACAACACCTAGAGTAATATTTTTATTTATTTTTGTGTTGCCTTATTTATTACAATTTGTACTTAACTCTTTAGATTCTTTTTTTTTTGTAAGGTTTCTCCACCAAGGAGAAATTAGAAATAAGAATCATATTTTATAATTGTTGTGCGTGTTTATACTTCTGTTTTGTTTGGTCAACTGCTTATATGCTTAATCTTAGTTAAATCTTCTTGCATGCTTACATTAGTCTAGCTATACTTAATTGAATCAGTTTTTAAGTTATATTTATTTCCTCTATGCTATTTGATTGATTCAAATATTTTATTTATTTTTATTTAAATATCTGCTCATAAAATTCGTAATACTATTCACCCTTTTGTGATCTAGGAGCAAGTGTAAGTCTCATGCTTTATTCTTTTTATAAGAATCTTGGTTTGAGTAATCTCAAATTGGCAAACATGTCTTTACAACTCGCTGACCATTCTTGTAGATACCTGTTGGGTATTCTTGAGGACGTGGTAGTAGAGGTAGGTGACTTCATAGTCCGACTTTGTAGTCTTAGAGATGGAGGACCCCAAAATCTCATTATTCTAGGTAGGCCTTTTCTAGTCACCGCGGGAGATGTGATTGATGTGAAAAAACACAAACTCTCTTTGGCAGTAGGAGAGGATACAATTTAATTTAATTTATCTAAAACCTCTAATTCATTGCTTGCTATAAGGTTGATGGATTTCATCCAGATAAGAAGAAGAAGAATGCACCCCAAGAACAACCACCAAATGAAGCACCAAGTCTGGTTGGTCAAAAGAAGAAACTTAAGGCCAAAGTTGACAAATATATCATCCTAGCACGAGCTAGGATGACGCATGGGCCTCAAGACACACCTTACCATGAAGGAGTGGAATGCAATCCTTTCAAGGTAAACACTCCAAGTTGAGCCAAAATATGAGTCGAGCTTGTTTCCTTAAACAAGCTTCTTGGGACTCAACCCAAATCTTTTCTTTATTTTTTCTATAGACTTTTCTTTTTAATTTTAGTGTTATTTTGTCTTGTTTCAGTGTCAAGAACACCCATAAGATGGCTGTAGAAACCGCCACGGGCGTTCAGCTATCGCGCTCAACAAATATTCTGCGATATAGTCATGCGTTTTACCATAGAAAGGGGAGCCTTAAAGATTTTGAGCCAGACTAAGCACGACTATACTTTTTTACCACGGACAGGATGTGCTACTAATCTTTGAGTGAGATACGGTCGTACCTCAGAAGCACGACCATGTTTTTTACAACAGAAGGTCGTGCTATTTTTAACAAAGTTGTGCCTCACATGCATAGACGTGTCTCCGTGTTCTCTCTAAAAAAATAAAAAATAAAAATCTGAGACACGACCGTGCCACCCAAACACGTCCGTGGCTCCTAGACATGACCATACTTTTGGTCACAGTATTAGTCATGACAGGTTGTGTCTCCCAGACATGGGTGTGTCGCGACATAACAAAGGGGTTAAAACCCTGATTTTTGGACCCGTGCGTCATTTCTTTTCAGTCGTGTCCTCTCTTCTCCTCTTTCAAAATTCTTCCTCTTCCCTTTCAAAACCTAAATCAAGTGCTTCCAACTTTCCCAAAGCCCTTGATCTCGTTACCCCCTTCTTCCTCCTCTCCAATAAGCTATCTTTCCCAAAAAAAACACTAGGTTTCTCTCTTTCCACTAGCCAAAGATGAAATATTCTTCTCCTTCTTCCCCAACCTTTGGTCTGAGCCATCAAGAGAACGATCTCTCTTCTTTAGATTTCCCTCTCTCCTCTCCCTTCAAGCAAACTCCTCCTTTCAATCTCTTTTCACAATTTTCTCAAGCCCTACCCTCTTTTCTTAACTCTTTCTTTTCATGATGCTTAAGAGAATTTGATGTGGTGTTGGATCAAGTAGGGGAGACGGAGACAAAGACAAAGGCAAGGGAATTGCAAAGGACAAAGAAAAATGCAAAGCATGCGACGAAGGTAACGAAAACTCTTAAGGTATTATTGTTACAAATAATGATAATAAAACTCAGTATGATTTACTTGTTAAACATAAGATTTTTTGCACTCGTTACATTGATGATAGTGCCTTAGAAGCCATAGGTATCAAAGAATTTTATTGGATGATCCATCGAATTGGGTGGGATACTTTGATGCATTTGAAATATCCCACCTATCCTAGAATCACCTTAGAATTTCTGAGTTCAGTGGAAGTTGTTATCATGAAAGGAAAGGGGTCTCATGAGGGTAAAATCACTTTTCATTTGTTCAATAGGGAATATGTGTGGACTTTGAACGAATTTAACATGAGCTATAATTTCCCTTGTGGTGGAGAAAGGAAACCACCTAGAAAGTTTGATAGTAGAATCTGTTGTGAGGGGATAGCAGGATTTGGTGAACCATATGATCCATCCTGCTCCAAAGCCACATCCCTTGATAATCTCACTTTCCTCTACCTTCACCAAGTTATGAGTCAAACCATTTTTGGATGGGGAGAGAGTGATGGTGCGGTATGCCGGATTGAACTATTATATATTTGGGCCATGATTAATAATGTTCTAATTGATTCAGGGTCCTTTTCCATTCGCCACCTAATAAAATTGGAAAGACTCTATCATGAACTATAATTTTCGGTGGATTGATTACACACATAGCTAACTTTGGATTATAGTCTAGATGGGAGCGAAATTATTGGTGGTAATTTTAGGATAGACCTAGATGCATGTTTGGCTATGAAAATGATTATTAAAGATGAGGACGGTTATGGTTTGTTTCTAAAAGATAGATTCCCCATTATATTTCCAAATCCTTTGTGCACCACAGTCCAAAACAATGATAATTGGTATTTGTTTCATACCCAACCAGTCCTCGTCCCCACTAAAATTTCTAGACCATCATCCTCAAATCCCGAACCTGCTAGGCATTCTTCTATTCTTGATGATTGTTCTACAAGTCATTCCGGGTTAGATTTCTCTAGTTTTCACACCTTTATTGATGTCATCCATTCTGAACATGCTAAGCGTAGACATCTTTTGGAGGAACAAAAGCACATGATGGATGAGAAATTCAAGAGTGCACGGCAACACTTTCAAAGGGTGGACAAATTCAAGAACCAAGCCACTAAATATTTCAAACTTCGTGGCAAAGAAGGGAGGATAATCGAAGCTGGATGCGAATGACAAGCAAGGAAATCGATGCCATTTATAGATACCATCAACATTTACATAATAAAACTTGGTCTTCCAGATTTTCCTAGATTTCCTTCTTTTCCTCCGTATTAATAGTTCGATTTTCATTGAGACAATGAATAGTTTAAGTCGAGGGAGGTGTACATACGTTAGCCTACTTAGTTTTTGTTAATCTTATTAGTTCTTTAGTTTAGTTTTGGGTTATGTTTTTGCATAACAAATTTTTTCTTTTGATGCATCATATCATACTTATATGTCATCATGCATTGTGTTGTTTCCTCGTTCCTTATAGTACAACATTAGCATGATTAATTCTAGATTTTTATGTTGTTGTGATAAGTATGCTAGTATATTTAGTGATCTATCTTTTTCTATCTTTAGTAGTATAAAGTGAGCAATACTTTTGCTGTAAAAGTTTGGGTGTTGGCCTAGTTTTTTATGATTTTTTCACACTATGCTTAATTTTAATAGTCGATAAATATGAAAATAGTCATGATTCATTACCCAGACTAGTACCTTTGTTTCCTAGGTGACCTCTCAACTACATTTTGGTTACAGATAAACTCGGATCATAATACTCATTAGGAAAAATCAAAATCCCAAAAAAAAAGAGAAAGAGAGTGTGTGAAAAGAAAATTCTATTGTTTTACTCTTTGTAAAATAAAATTAAAACATATGAAAAAAAATGGTTGTCGTGATTAGAAACTAACAAGATACCCCTTTGAGATTAAGTTAGATTACTGGAGAAATACTTGTTATGTTTCTCTTGATACCGAGTATTTTTTTAGACCTTGTGTAGACTTTGCATAGCACTTTTGAGAGGGAAGAATCTTATGTGTGGCAGTTAAGTGTCTATTGCCAAAAGCATTAGGAACATGATTAGATAATGACTTGACTAGGATTGGAAGTTGAAACTAGAAAAGGTTAAGACACGTTTTGCACTAAGCACGGAGAACTTTCAATTAGGCCACACATAAATTATTTTATTATCTTGCTCATTAATGAAACTACATGATAGGATTAAATTGATTCACTAGGAATTATGATACATCATTTACACACTTAAATCTAGATTTACGATTTTGCTTGAGGACAAACAAAAGTTTAAGTCTAATGGTATAGATGTGTGTATTTCTTATGTGATTGTTATCATTATTTGGCATACATTCTATGTCATCTCATTAGCATATTTCACATTCTCACATCTTCATTTTGTGTTATTTTACTATTTCAGTTCAGAGACCCTTCTTTGTGCCTTTTTGTTCATAGGATGAGAAATGGAGCAAAATTGGAGCATTAAAGCCTTAGAACGAGGATGAGAAGTAAGGAACATTCTCTAGTCGTGTCCTAAGACAGGAGTGTGTTCCTCCGAACAAAGATAATCGACGAAAAGGAGAAAAATCAGCATCTCCATAATTTCACATGGCCATACCTGGGAGGCACGACTGTGCTTTTTACCGCAACCCAGCAAAAGAACCAGTCGAAGTTCACATGGTCATGCCTCTTAAGCATAGCTGTGCTTTTCACCTCAAAGTCGAGTAGACTTTCAAGACACGACCATGCCTCCCAGGCACGATCGTACTTTTCTCCACAGCGCCAAGATGCAGAATCTAACACGGTCATGCCTTATAGTCACGGTCATTCTTTTTGCCCCCGAGCGAGGCATAGACATGGTCGTGCCATGACAATCCTTGAGCAGTTTCCAATCAATTTTTACGGTTGGAAGGGCTATAAAAAGACCAAGGAGCCTCCTAACTCAGGTAGGAGGTTTTCCCCTTTCTAGAGAACCCTAGAGCAGCCACTTCAACCATTGGAGCTTGGAGATTCTTCCGAAGACACCTACAACACTTGGATAAGCATTCTCTTCTCTCTATTTCAAATTTTGAGTTGTAGAATGCTATTTTTCATGTCTCTTAATTGTAACTCCATCTTTATGGAGTAATTCTCTAGATTCTAGAATTAAGAAGTAGCTCGATATAATTGTTGACATTTGAACTAAACATTTATTTACCTTTCTCTATTGCATGACATGTGTATTTCATGTTTCGACTTTATTGTACTTACATGATTGTTACACTAACCTACACATTCGCATATCATGAAATGAGTGGAAGAACCGAAAGGTGAACCCAAATTTCAATCCATAAATAATGTTAATGGACCTGGAGAGATGGTCACAAAGTATAGGAGATAATCTATAGGATCAAGGAGCTCTAGTGACAGGAGTTTTCCAGAAAATGATTGAACTAGCAATGTCGACCTGAAAGTAGGCCAACTTGTCATGAGCGGATGATGATCTTCTCAAGAAACGACTCAATTGGCTATCAAAGATCTTAATGGATTTACCTCGATTCGATGTCAGGATGTGGAGGAAATAATCTAGGTGAATCATAGGGCTCCGTAACGGGAGCCCCTTTTTGGAAAGTGATCATACTAGCGATTTTTCCTTAAAAAGAAGCATCGAGTTTTGGTAAGCACACTGGTATAATTTCAAATATCTATATTGAGAATTCGGGATATGTTCACCAATATGTGAATAAACATAGAGATAGAAAAGTTAACTATGCTTAGGAAGTCAATAAACATCATAGCGAAATCAAAGTCCTAGAATCGATTCCCCTAATCCAGATTTCTTCGTCAACCATTTGCTTGCTCTCGACCTCTCAATTGATCTCTCTCTCTCTCTCTCTCTCTCTCTCTCAATTCACACAACCAACGATTCTCTAGATAACTAGCTTCACAAACTCAATCAGTACTTAATCAAAAGTCCTTGTAAGATCGATATTTTATTCTTGACGATAATCGTGCACTTGTGGATTGTGAACACATCACCATCCCAACTATATCACTGATAAAGCCACCCAAGTACACTTCTACTTGTCTTATCTTTCCTTTTGTAGCTACTCACCTTAGCATTCCATAGAGCTAAGCTGGCGTTCGAGAGCTGTTGGATTGGTTCCAAGAAGGTCAAGGCATCCGGGTAGATAACCACTGCAAGGTTATGGAGCTATAACACCAGGTAATTAGCTTGAATGACTAGTTTGCATGGGACCTTGAGGAGGCTTGGTCTTGAGAGAATACAACCCTCGAGGAGGTATCTACCATGATGACCTATGAATAGATGGTGGAATCCAAGGCTAAGGTGGAGACAGCTTTAGAAGATAAAGCCAAGTCGAAGCTGCAGGCTTCCTAGGCAAAGCTCGCAATTGCTCAACACTAGTTGGCCAAGTCGGAGTAGGAGGTGACTGCCTTAAAGGATGATCTAGGTAAAAGGGACGAATAAAAGAAAATATGGGCAGTAGAGTTCTGGGCATCTTTAGAGGTGAACGAGAAGCTCGGAGCGCGAATGTTACCTTCTTCAAATTGAGCTTCGATGAGTCATCCAAATAATTCCAAGGCGTCGGATCCCCGCCACTCGAGGAAACCCAAAGTTCCTGGATATGCCAGAGGAACTAGATTGAGTGCCTAGGGATCTATTTGCATTTACTCCATGATATTCTAAGGGAAAATTTCCTAGAGGATATTCACTTAACCCCCCTTCCCTCGTCCACCTCCCGACGGGTTGTTTTATAAGTCCATAAGGCCCTTTGACTTTCCCTTATCTACTTATTCTTTAATGCATTGCTAAGTTACTTTCTATGATTGCTTTCTTAAACATTTGGTCTATCCCATGTCACTCGAGAAGCTAACAACATAAGCATTCCTTAACATCGTTTGCTAACGAAACCACTTTCATTGAACCGATCAAGACTTAAATTATCCATTGTAGTAAGGTAATAAGTGAAAAGCATTCCATGGCCTTTGCAAAAGTTTCCCCTCTACATCCCTCAAGTAATGTGCCTCAATACCCACTTGGATAACTACAGGGAAAGCCCCTTCCCTCTTCAGGCAGAGCTCACCTTCTCGATGCTCGAGCTGAACCTTCCGCAACACCAAGTCCCCAACTTAAAAAGTTTGAGGGACAACTCGACTATTGTAGGTGCGATAAACCTAACTTATGTAATATTCCATTCGGTAGAAGGCCTAAGCTCTCTTCTCCTCCACAAGGTTGACCTCCTCTTCTCAAGCATCTTCATTGTCCGTTGGAGTGTAGATTATGACTAAGCTGTTTCTACACCAATCTCAGCAGGAAGGATGGCTTCTGCTCCATACACCATGATGAAGGGAGTTTCCCAATAGTTGTTTCGGGGGTCATTTGACCAAAACACACTAGGTAACTCCTCTACTCAAGTTTCCCCAACATGCTCTGACTTGGTCTTCAAACCATGGACCAAGTCTCAATTGGTGACTTCCACCTGTCCATTGCTTTGAAGATAGACAACTGAGGTGAAGACCAACTAAATTTTCAACTCTTAACACCAGCATTGTATTTTCCTACCCTATAACTTCTAGTCATTGTATGTAATAAGTCTTCGAAGAATGTTGATTTAGTAGATAATGTTTTGTCATAAGAACTTCATCACCGCTTGTTCTGTAATCCAAGCTAAGGGCTCGACCTCCACCCACTTGGAAAAGTAGTTGATGATGACAATCAAGAACTTCTTTTGAGTAGTGTCGAGCGGGAAATGTCTGACTTTATCCATCCTCATTGATTAAAGGGCCAAGCAACAACTATGACTTTCATGATCTCTGTCAGTCAGGACTGCTAAGACTAGTGTCTTTGACAACTTTCATAAGTCTTCACCATCTGCTTCGCATCTTGCAAAAAGTACCCAGCTAGGAGGGTCTTCCAAGCTAGCATTTGGCCTCATATATGACTTCCACAAGATCCCTCATGAATCTCCGAAAGTATATAGTCTTTCTTTTTGCTTCCCATGTATCTTAGCAATTGTCCTATAAAGGCTTATAGAGGACTCCAATGATTAGTAAAAATTGAGTAGCTCCTTGGCATATCTACCTAGGCCGCACGAGATCAGGGAGGTAATTATCCTTTCCAAAAATATGTCAAGAACTTTGTTCTCCAATCTGCCTCCTTCGGCACAGGATCTGCTCCAATATGTGGCATGAGCTCTATGTGGGCCACCACTTCCCCTAACGTCCAATACCCCCAATGATCTGGCTAGTTGGGCCAATTCATTAGCTCAATGATTCTCCTCTTAATGAACATGCTTCAATATCACTCCCATAAAATGTTCTTTGACCCACTCCACAACTTCACAATACTTTTGGAGCTTTTCATTTTTGATATCGAAAGTTCTCTTTACTTATTGTGTGACCAATTGAGAGTCTAGATGCACAAACACCCGAGAGACTCACAAATTTCCTAGGCCTCTTAGAGATTTATAAGTATGGCTTCATACTTCGCTTCATTGTTAAATGCCCAAAAAAGGATCGAATGACTAATTTTATCTCCTTCCCATGCGGGAACACCAAGACCACCCATGTACCACTACTCTCACTATTTGAGGACCCATTCACGAAGACCATCTATGGATATGCTTCCTCCATGTGGACTGTCTCCACTTGAAAATCTACCAGTGTTTGTGCTTTGATGGACTATCGAGGTTGATACTTAATGTCATATTCACGTAGCTTAGTGACACATTTGATCAATCTTCTAATTGCTTCTAGATGTGTGTTAGGATATTACCGAGCGAGATATCAATCATGATGACTTTAGGGTGAGATAAAAAATATGGTCATAGGTGTTGAGCGATCAAAATAAGCCCCACTATCATTAGATCGATATAATGAAGTTCTGGTCCTTTGAATAGATAACTAATATAATACACTAGGTGTTGCTCAGACCCTTCTTGTTGCACTAATATAGAACTCACGGCTACCTCAGATGCAATCAAATACATCCACAACTTCTCTCCCAAGTGGGGCGTAACCAAACTAGGTAGTTATGCCAAATAGTCCTTTAGCACTTGAAATGCCTTCTCGCACTGGTCATCCCATCTGAAGTGGGAAGCCTTTCTCAAAATCTTGAAAAAGGGAAGACTTCAGTTGGCCAAGAAGGAGATAAAAATGGGATAGGGTCGTGACCCATCTCAGTAGGCATTGCTTCATCTTCTCACTATGTATCCTAAGAATCGACCCCGCCTGAGTACAAAGACACACTTTTTCAGATTTAGATTCATGTTGTAGCCTTAAATGATGGTAAATCTTTCTTCCATATAGGGTACTAGGTTGGCTGCCAATAAGGACCTGACCAAAATGTCATCAACATATACTTCCACATTTTATCTGAGCTACTTTGTGAACACTTAATCCATGAGTCGCTAGAGTCTAGTGTCCGCATTTTTCAAGATGAATGACATGACCACATAATAGAAGGTCTCATCCACTGTAATGAAGTTGACCTTATCGTGATCGGTCCTCACCAAAGGGATTTGGTGATATCCCTAATAAGCATCTATCATTGAGATAAATTGATATTCGGTTGTAGAGTCCATCAGCAGGTCAATACGACACAAAGGATGGCAATACTTCAGGCAGACTTTGTTCATGTTTGGAAGCCACACACATTCACCACTTTCCTAAGGGTTTTTGATACCAAAATGATGTTAGACAGCTAGACGGAAAACGTACCTCCCAAATGTGCTCGACCTCCGACAACTTTCATATTTCTTCCCAAATGACTTTATGTTTTTTGAGGCCAAAGTGCCACCTTTTTTTCTTCATCCATCGACGATATAGGGTGAAAGTGATGTTCCATCACCTTCGGTGATACTCCCATCAGATTACTTGGAAACCATGCAAACATGTGATTTTGAGTGAGACAACTAAACAGTTCTCCCATCTACTCGGGGCCAAGCCCTTTGAGATGTAAGTGGTCTTCTTGGGCTAACAAAACACAATAACCATCATCTTCATCTCCTCCTATGATAAGAAGTCAGGATTGTTTTATTGCACCATGCAAACTGTTGGTGCTACAGAAGTGGTTCGGATCGCTAAAAGGGAGGGGTGAATAGTGAACCTACAACTTGTAAACATTCTTTTCTCTTGCTAACGGCTTTGTAAGGGAACACACACAAATTAAAAATATATAAACACATAAAATGATGGGACACGGAGATTTACTTGGTTCACAACCTTCAGGTTGCTCTGCCCAAGTCCTTATGCACAAGAAGTGCATGTCCGTCATTCTTGTCCTCTTCGGTAAAGTGCTGGAGGCGGAAAAGTCTCTTACAACTTTGGATTACCAAAAGAAGGAAAGAAAATGAATTACTTAGAACTTTGATCAAAGTAGTGTGTTTTTCTTTTAACAGAGCTCCTCACCTCTCTTTATAGCCTCTACTTGAGTTGTTGACGTGACACGTTTGGTCGACCAAAAAGGTTGTTCGATTGACCAAAAATTGATGATGTGGTAGATCTTGGTCATCCCTTTGCTAACATGGAATTCTTTTAGTTGACTTAGTAACTTACTGTTCGACCAAAACTTTGTCAATTTCGGATGACTTCTTTGGATTTGCTACCACATGTCCTTTGATCTCCTGATCTTGAACTTTAGTGGCCCGATCTCGCTTACATAGGATCCTCATTATTGTATCAGCTCCCACGTAGCTTTCAGTCGCCCAATCCTGTTATCTAGTCGACTAATCCAACTCCATCACTATCTTGGAAATAGATAATGATTATCCTGTGCATTTTGTTGACCGGACCAGCCTGACTCAGTCGACTATGCCTGAGTCTGCCTAGAGTTAAGTCTACCCTTGTCCGATTACATGTCACTCAACTCTCGTCTGATCGGCTTATCTTGTGCATGCTTCCTCCAGGCTTCTCGTGCCTTGGATGTTGGAGTACTCTTTCGCAGTTTCTCGTCCCTCGGATGCATCGAGCCCATCGCCTCCCTTCCCATGCCATCCTTCTCGATCATTTGTGTCTTTTGCTAAGGTCTTGTCGTCTTTGATGCTTTTCATCCTTTTCGATCCCTCGGGTGTCTCATACCACCCTTCATCGTACTCCATCATATTTGAGCCATCGGGTACTTGTATGTTCCCTTAAGTCCTTGTATTCTTAGACACACATATTAGTAACACAAGTAAGGCCTAATTTAAACTCATTCGACAACACATCAAAACACTCATGGCTTCGACACTTAGGGTTCTAACACAAACTGCCTTAGATTGTAGACTCACTCCGATCATATTATTTCCCAGGTGGGATCTCTTTTGGTCCATGTAAACGATCTCGACATAACACTTTCTTAAGGTCTGCTTGTCTCTCTGAACTTCTTTCACTTCTGTTCCCACTGGGAACTTGATATTATGATGATAGGGGGATGCCACAGCTTGGAAAGGGTTGAGAGTTGGACAACCCAAGATGATATTGTATGATGAAGGATCCACCACCGTAAAAGTGGTCATAGTTTAGGCTCCTCCCCTAATATGATGTGCAACTTAATCTACCCGAGTGTTTGGATAACTTGCCTTGAGAACTCAAAGAGTGGCATCATCACAAGCTGTAAGTCTTCCGCATTCATCTTCATCCACTCCAAGGCTTTCGAGAAAAATACATTAACAGAATTCCCAACATCAATGAAGACCTAAACTACATCAAAGTTAGTCATCGTGGCACGGATGACTATGGCATCATTGTGAGGGATCGCCACCCCTTCTAAGTCCTGTAGACCGAAGCCAAGGACTGGCCCAATTCAAGTTGAGGTCTCCTCCACTGCCATATACTCTATGTTGTTGTACCATTTTCTAGTTCGGTTGGAGTCTCCATAAGTAGTGCCCATTGAGATCATGTGAAAGATCCCCCAAGTGGATTGGTTGCCACCCACTTGACTTCTCCCCTGCCTTCTCTAGATTGGGGGACCTCTTTGCTTCTGATTGCCCCTCTCTTCAGAGCTGTTTGGCTCATGTTGGGGCATGGTGCTGAGGTGGGGGTTGGTAGGCTATAGTATCTTCCAGCATTGCTCAGAGATGAGAAGCTCCTAATCAATCTTCTCATAGTCGCAGGTTTCATGCTCATACTCATGATAAACAAAGAAAAAGGTTGTCGCTTAAGAGCGATGAGGTCCTTGCTCAAAGCCGAGTGACCTTCTCAACATCTAATACTCCTCACAGATCTGTATTCCCCACTCCTTGGATAATCACAAAGGGGTAAGGTATGTCTGGTACTTGGATTGCATTGGTCGAGGAGGGGGTTTGTGTTATGCGCAGCACACCCCCATGTTTATTTGCTCAAGAGAGTAGTTCATCGTAGTCTTGCAAAGACATTTTGGCCAAGGATTGAAAGAAGTCTCCTCTTCGAAGGCCTTGTGCAAAAGCTCCTGTGAGTATTTCCAAGGTGGTCAAGGCAAAATCCAACACAATGCAAGTGAACTAATGAATGTACTCCCACATAGGTTCATGCAATTGTTATTTCAGATTGAATAGACTCAAAGGAGTAGATGGATACCTCTTTGAGCTAGAGAAATGATACATAAACTATGTTGTGAAGTTGCAAACCACTAAATGGAGTTGGGTCACAAGGTGTTGAACCATTACTCTTCCGGTCTAATAAAGATGTATTTTTGAAATGGCACAAGTGCTCTTTATGATTTATGATGCTATTGTATTCGTTGATCTAAGGAGGCAAAAAATCAACTAGCAACCCTTCCACAAATATGGCTATTGAGAAAGACATCTGCCGAGCTGCAACACACTTTGATGGCAGTTGGTTGAGGCTCATTTTCCCTCTCTTAGTGTGAGAAGTGGAAGCCGCTCCTTTAGAACTTTGCACTAAGGACTCTACTATTGGTGTTGCCCTTGTCGGTACTTTTACCTCAACCTCCATGACGATCATAGTCAAACCATACCTGAGTGCCTCATCTACTATAGCAGTGATGAGGTGCGTAAGTTGTCCCCACGAAATGGGGCCTCCTGTCATTTATTGCACTGTCAAAAGAGGAGGTGGTCTTTTCTCTTTCGACCCCTCACTATGTGAGTCTACCATAGTTTATCTTGTACCCACCATCTTCGTCTTCACTCTATTTCCCATAGACAGCACCAAAAATGATGTCGATCGACACTACTCGATCGCATCCTCCCCACAAGTTCAAATCGGTAGGATTCTATTTCACTGCAGTCAGTGGGTGTCAGCGTGACCGGTGTGATCCCTCCGACGGTCAAGTCAGTGCTAGATTAGGAAGGGAAAAAGTGAAAGAGCATGAAATGAATAGCTTGTGTTCTCATGGAGAAAAAACTCACCTCTAACCAACACCACCCTCCCTTTTATAATACCAAACCTAGATGTACATGTGGGCTGCCATGTCCACCTGCGGACTATTAAAAATGTGTGCCACATGGACCCACATGGATCCACATCTACTTGTGTCCTGGTAGAAGCATGGAACCATATGGGGTCGCATGGTGTGGCAGAGGCATGACGTTGACGTCGTACACCTGAAGCGTGTGAAAGTCATCATGAGTCACATCTGCTACTATTGGTCTTGTCCATGGTAATTATTGGTAGTACCCTGTCAGAGTTGCAACTGTCAAGATTGGTCAGACCTACAGATTGTCATGCCTCGGAGGTATACATGCCCGACAATGTGGACAATACCCCCTTATGACAATCTTAGATACAATATGATATTAGTTCACAAAACTCATCCAAACACAACCACACAATGTAATATAATATCCCACCAGGGTATACACAACCATGCAATATAATAAAATACACAACTATGTAGTATAAAAAATTACTCCACCAGGGTAAACACATCGATATAAAAACAAAAGAAAGCTATCCATCCCACCATGAAACCCAAAATCTTGACTACAAGGTGACTCAGCTTAAAACACCAAGTACATAACCAGAGTCAACCCAAAAGGTCCAAAAACAAGTCAATTATTATATCACAAGTTCAATAAGAAAAAATGTGGAAGTAAAACAAATCGAAATAAAATAGATAAACCAACTCTTGATGTGAATGGGACGGCGCGGGCAGAATCCTCCAAGTGACTCAATTAACATCATCTGCTAACCTGGAAATATAATGGAGAGAAAGGGGTAGTGAGTAAAAAAGAATACTCAGTGAATAATAGAAGATAGTGCATGAACAATTCAAGTGTAAAGGGATTCAAAGGTATATAGTCTCAAACAAAATTATACTCACCAGACAGAATGATATAGTATGTATGCATCCTCTAAACAAAACATTCTACTTAGCTGCACATAGTAACATGAGTAGGACCTGGTAATGATCAACATGGGTACGACATCTCATATGCATGTACTAGAGCAAGTAACAGTAATAAGTCACATATGTGGGAGCAATGCTCTACCACAGGGTATACAAATGACCAAGACACCTAGCTCGTTCGCTATGGACTGTGGGATAATGCTCTACCATGAATGGCCTCGTGGGCAGTCCGTAATGTCTCTTTTGGAAAACGCTCTACCACAAATGGCCTCGTTGATAGACATGAGGTAGCTATCTAGCTACGGGCTGCGGGAGAACTCTCTACCAAGAATGACCTCGTGGATAGACTAGGGTGTACAATCCCTATCTGGGAGAGGAAAACTCAACTCATCCACAGACCGGATGCATATAGTCAAGCAACAAGCAAGAACTAACATGATTACGATGCTCTCACACCTGAAGAGAGAAGTGATTGATAGCATGCATGCAACACTGTGATGCTACGACTAGCTCACATCTAAAGGGAGTCATAATCGATAGCATACATGCATCTCCATGATGAGTAGGATACAATCAATCATACCATCGTACATGTCTATCTATGCAATGTACACCATCACATCTAATCAAGATAGATCAACTATAATACATGCCACACACGTGATTATAACAACCAATCAGAAATGAGCTAGCATGCTATATCTCCTAGAATACACGTCACACCTTCAATCATAAACATACAACACATGCTACAATATCAAGGGTACACATCATACACGTGTCACGCGCGTGTCTAACAACTACATGCCTATACAAACACATACATGTTCCTATTGTACACACCATACCCGTGTGCACACTACA
>JBBUKS010000104.1:3695589-3708478 GCA_038050645.1 Hedychium gardnerianum | reverse complement strand
GTATGAGTGCTTTTGTTGGGCAATCCACTATGACCACGATGTTTAAAATACTTTAAAAGAATGAACACTTAAAAATTATAATACCGACAACTTTAGAGTAGTTGCTTTAACATTGTTTGTCAGAGCAGCATTTCGACGTCGTGGAGGACTTTTCGGAGTAGCACGTGAGTATGAAAATTGTGTGGAATTTCGTCCCGAAGCTGTTGGTCGAATCTTCTTTTATTGACCTATCCAGGTGCCTCTATTTGCATTGAGGCACCTCTATCCGAGTCGATCTGATCGAATCCGAGTTCATTGTACCTTATCCGCTTCCAGGCGCCCAATCCCTTTGAAGTGTCTCAATTGCCGACATGGCTCAACCTGACCATAAATTGACTCTAGAGAGTTTATCCTGACCCAGACGCCTCAATCCCATTAAGACACCTGGTTGCTGACATGCATCGTCCAACCAAAGGCTGCCACCTTATCCTGCTCGCGCTGAGGTCATTGAGGCGTCTCAATCCCTTTGAGGAACCTGGATCCTTCCAGGCACTTGGTTCAACAAATTTCAGGCTTCAACTTTTGCATCACAATGTTAGCATAGACACAATATATAACAGAAGAAATAACATTTGACAGTCTCGGGACTGTTCGATTCTGACTTTTGGGTTTCCAGTGAAACTTTAGGTCGAACCGACGCCTACTATTCCCTCAACGGGGAACGCGTCCTCACCTACTCCTCTCAGGATTGCCAAACATCTGGACCTCCAAGCTGTTTGACTTTCGCTTAGCATCCGATCTTGACCTTCAGAATTTTCCGCTAAACGTCTGATCCTCCACCCATTTAAACTTCTGCCTGGTGTCCTCGGCCCCCAGGACTTTCCACTTAGTGTCCTCGACCCCTAGGACTTTTGTCCGGTGTCCTCGATCTGCCAAGACTTCTGCCTAGTCCCCCATACCAGGACTTCGTTGCCCAATCTTCCTGATCAGAACTTCTTGCACAATCCCCCAGACCAGGACTTCTTGCCCAGTCCAACTGACCAGAACTTCATTGTCTAGCCTCAACTAGGACTTTCACCTTGCCTCAGTTCCCTTAGGACTTTCTGCTTGAGCTTCCTGCATTTAGTCAGATTTATTAAATAACAATAAACCTTAACTTTGAACGTTTGTCATCTATCAAAACATAGATTTAATTAGCTAATGCTTCTAGCACCAACAAAATCACGGGACCATATTATATCAAATCGAAACTCATTCAGAGATCAACATTTGTTAACAAGTTATACTTGTAACTGTCCAGTCTTAGGTCCAAAAAATATCGTTTAAAATTTTTTCGTATGCTCGAAAGAATTTTAGTCCTTTTATTATCTTTTAGAATTTATAATTAAGGGTATTTTCGTCTTTTGGAGAGTTGGGATTTTGAGACTATTTAAACTATTTATTTCGTTGATTTTAGGTTAGTTTTTTATCAATAAACTTTTGTTGTTCCTTTTCTCCAAAATTGCGTGTTTTGGATGTCTATTTTTCTCATATTTTACTGAATCAATAGATATTTAGAAGATTATTTTCGACATTCATATTTGAATCAAAAAATTCAATAATTTTTGCTACGTCACTTAGTGAAGAACATCCAAAGGTACTTGATGAAAAGGACTAAAGATTTATTCTTTAGTATAGTTGACTAAGTAGATGGAGAACTCATCATCATAAGGCGGTTCATTTTTCAGACAGACCATGATCGTTTTTGGTCACAATTGGGATGTGTTTTGTCTCAATGGAGGTTCAATGAGATAGAAATGTTATAAGCAAGATGTGTTAGTTGACTCAACAATTGAAGTCGAATAATACGGGAGGTACAAAGAAAGGTGTTTAGCATAACTTGTAGTAGTTTCAAGTGTTGTTGATGCAATTCCAATGTATTACGACAACTATAGAGTTATTACACAAGCAAAGGAACCACCGTTTCATCAAGATATAAGAACACTCTGGTAATTCCACCTAATCAAAGAGTTTATCAAGTATAGATACATCACAATAGAGACTATCCACCAATGATAATGTAGTTGATCCACTCACTAAAGTGGTATCCAAATAGAAATATGAAAATCTTGTTCCATCATTTGGTATGGTCATACACAATTGGCTTTTATACAAGTGAGACATTGTTAGTGAGGACAGTCATTGTGAATATGGAATCACTAAATATGCAATATCATTACTATTAATTAATGATAACTCTGGTTTAGTTTGTAAAGAATTAAGTTATAAGAAATGAAAAGTAGTAATATTTTTAAATGAATTATTTTTATAAACGAATAAATTTATGTAAACCAATTAATATATTCAATGATGTCAAGTTACTTCCCAACTTTAATTTTTGTTACTGATTCGCTGCTTCATCTTTTTACCTCTTACATTTCTCCTACTCCACATCCTGTCACACCTTTACCCTCACTACTTCACCTTTTTAGCCTGTACTGCTCTCAATTCATCTGAACTGGGGAACTGCTTCCAGCACCTCTTACTTCTACTAAACTGCTCCCACTTCATCCAACTTGGATGCAATTTTCTCACTTTATGTAAACTGGATGAACTTTACTTTCGACTGAACTAGATCCACTACTTCCAGTTAATTCGATCTTTTTCCTAATTCACACAAAATACTCTCAATTCGTATGAATTGCTCCGAATAAGTATGAAGTGGATTTGTAAGTTAACCAAACTAAGAGCATGTACCTAGTTCAATTGTCATCGACACCAAACTTTCTTCGAACAAAATATCATGTCCAAGCCAACACTCGAGATATATTGAGTAGCTCCCATTATCTGATTGAGATTTACATATAAGAAGAAAATCATCATCATAGAACACAAGGGAAAATACTAGTTATTTGTCTTGTACGGTAAACCATAATCTTTGGATTGCCAGCTAACAAAATCAACGATTGCATAAGCACCTCCTAATAATTGTATAGCTAATAAATAGATATGGACATCACGATAAAAATTCTCAATTGTAAAACGCTAATGAACTCCTTGAATTGCCAGTTAACCGAAGTCATTCACCTGAGCCAGCAATTTTTTTCTTCAAATCTTCAATGTCACTGGCAAGCTCTTTTCTGCTTTCCTGTGAATGACGCTCAACATGCCAAGAGAGAGAGAGAGAGAGAGATACAAAGAATTAAAAGGAGAAATGAAGTATTATAAGACTATGTTGATTAAACTGATCTAATACGTTGATCTACCTATATCTACCTTTTAGAAAAAGCTACACAATAATGTTGAGTAAATGAATGTATAAATATGTACATAATCTTGCATCTTGGGAACCAAAGAGTGCACAAACAATTATCAAAACTTGGTTTGGTTTCCTAGCATACATACACAATTTTTTGTTATATTTCTTTCTTTATTTGTCTTATATATGTGAACAAGATTGGGTGCCTTTATCTTATAGAGAATGATCGGACTACTTTCACCAATTAGAAAGTGTTTTCAAGTCCTATAGAAATGACAGGATTCAGAATAAGCAATACAATTTAAACAATTACCAATGTTACGTGAAAGACAAGCTTTTTATGTGTATTATAAGCAACTGTCCAAGTTAAACGAGAAATTGTTGAGAACATAGATTTGTCACGTAAGATATACCTTAAAAAGCAGGTACCGGTACACAAACCATCCAGTATATCCAAGCCCTACTAATTCCAGGACTTTTGGAACCTGTAAAAATATTCAAGCAGATTTGAGTACATCAAAGAAGGCATACCACTCTTTCTGCAAACTGCAAAATTAAGCTCGATATTATGAATGGTTAAAGAACACCAGGGCTGTTATTAGTTGTTTTAATTGCTCAAATCAGCAAGATTGATTGACTATGAAAAATGATTTCAGACAACTCAAGTATTTATCTTAACTATGAAATATGCCACCACAAAAAAACTCAGTGAGTTCAGAGGAATATGCTAAGATGATAGTAATACCAGAGGAACTGAGTTGATTGCCCCGACAACAACCGATGATAGCCACACCGCTACAAGTGCACCACCTCCATATAAGAGCACAGTGGATTTGTTCTCCAGTGAATCCCACTAGTATTACAGTGACAGAATGAAATGAGATATTGCACTTTCAAATTCAATCAAGGAGAACTTTAGTGGGCATACTTTGGCCTTCAAATCTGCAAGAGCATCATCCACAGTGGAAGAGGACTCATCTGAAGAAGCTCTTGCACGGAGTGAAGAGAATCTCCAAACATCTGCTCTTAAAGATCTTAATCAGGCACCACCTATTGGTTTGCCTAACGTTCAACATCTAATAAACTAATTTATACAGCGATAGAAACAGATTGTTGCTAAGATTTTGGAAGATTAGGGCAAGCAACACCTACAAAATTTCCCAAAAATTTAATCTTCGGCTAGTCGAAACTGCAGTAAACTAAATTAAATACGAAATGCAACCTCCGGACAACAAATTAAGGAAATTCAAGCTAAATTAATATCAAATTTTCAACTTATTCATAAGTATCCACTGTCCACAGTTAGTTGGCCCAAATAAGGAACTGGGAGAGGAGGATGGAGAAGGATACCTTGCGATTGGGAGTCAAGATGGAGGAGTTTGGACGAAGAATAAAGTCGAGGAGGAGAGAAGAAGAGGATGGTGGGTCGAGCAGTGGCAGCGAGAGGCGAGGGAATGCAAGCTCCGGCACGAACCGCCGCGGGGCACGACGCTGCAGATGCCGTCGCCGCCATAACGGTGCGAAGTTTGGGAGACACCCCCCTCAATGCAGGGGTAGCTCCTGACCGCTAAAAAGAGCGAGACTCAGCTACCCGCCTAATGGCCACTATAAATTGAACACGTGGCAGATAGATTCCCTCTGATTGGCTATGTTCCTATCATTATCTCTTTTGGGCGACGAACAAACGAAGAAAATAAAAGTTGATTATGAAAAAACAATTCAGAAAAAAATATATGACAGAAAATAAAATTTGTCAATTAATAAAAACAAGCAAAAAATTTAATTATTTTCAAATCAAAATAATTTTTTTTCTAATGATCAATAAAATTTTTTTATTATATTTTTCATTTTTATGACTTAATATTTTCAATTTTAATTTATAAAGTAATCTTAAAAAAAATATTTGTTGAAATTCTTTTTTGGTTATCAGTCAAACTAAGAATTATTTATTATAAATTATAATTTTATTTTATTTAAGATTAAGGATAAATGAGAACATTCACGATCGATAACATCCTCTAAATTTCATACATTTCAAGAACATCTTCGTTGAATATAAAAAATTAATGAAAAAGAATTTTTGATAAATTGTAATTTACAGTGAATAAATATTGTGTTTTAAATTTGATAAAAATTTCATATTTTTATATTCTTCAAAATATTTTTACCAAATTTTCAAACAGGGAGAAAATTTGAGTTTTTATCAAATCTCATCATTTTGTTATCAACGATTTATCAAAGGATGCATCTAAAGTTCGAGAATTCTCGAAAGGCATATTTAACTTTTATTTTTCACAAAGGTGCACCTGATTTTCATTTTATCCTTTTGTCAATCTTTTTTTCTCTTTCTTTTCTCTCCTTTGTATATAACATTCTTTTTTTTTTTTTCTCTCTCCATTACATGCAACCTAATAATCATCTTTTCTTTTTACTCATAAATTAAATTAAATTTTAATTTGAACTTTAATAAATAATCAACTATAAATTTATTTATTTTTTATTAATAAAAAATTAAAAAACATAAGAGAAGATTAATAAAATATTAAAAACATTTTTTTAATATCTAATTATAAAAAATAAAAATAAAATTAATAACAAGAATTGATTTTATTAATAAAAATAATTTTAAAATGAAAAAAAAAATCACTTTAGTGCTAGTTTCAAAAGGACTATGGTGTTGGCTTCTAAATATAAGCATCATTGTGGTGTTGTTTTATAAAGATCAATACACTATGGTGCTGGTATTTGGAAACTAGCACTATAGTATTCTAAAAGTTTTAAATCATTTTGAGCACTAATGAAAGGTCTTTAAAACGGTAAACGAGAGATTATTTAGACTCAGGTTCACCAAATAAACTCACAGGAGTTTAAATGGATTTGATCAGAGCTCTATATGTTCATTAATGAGTTAAAATTAAAACTCATTGATGGACCTAGGAGACTCGAATTTATGAAAACTTGCAATGAAATAAAAGAGGTGAGTGTGTAGAAAGGAGATATGGTAAGAAATCCTCGTTTTGAGTGTCCTACACAAAGTTATATACCCGTGCCAACTGGCACAAAGTCTGAAATGTTCTAAACCTTTTGAGTAATGTTGGGAATCCTTTACAATGATAACGGAGCGCACATTTGAACTCCTGGGCATTGTAGAAACCTACATGAATTGGAATGAGCCTGATTAGAGCTCTCTAAGTTCATCAATGGATTTTGATCGAAATTCATTATTAGACTTAGGAGACTTGAATTTCTAAAATCTTCAATAAGATGAGAGAGGTTGTTGTGTAAAAAGGTATATATGGTGTCCAATCCTAGTCTTAAGACACGTAGGTGAAGTTATGGTCGCGTGTCAACTAGCACAGACTATGGTGCTGGTTTCTTAATACCAGTACCATAGTGGTGCTGATTTTTGAATATCAACACCATAGTGGTGCTAGTTTCTGAATACCAGCACCATATTGGTATTGGCCTTTTGAAAACAACAACATAGTGTTGGTTCTTCTCACACACTATGGTGCTGGTTTTCAAAAATCAGTACTAATGTGGTGTTAGTATTTGAAAACCAGCACCATAATGATCTGAAAGTTTCAAATCATTTTGAGCAATGTTAAGTGGGCTTTAAAACAGTAAATGAGGGATTATTTGGACTCAGGTTCACCTAATAAACCCACAAGAGTTTGAATGAGTCTGATCGAATCTCTCTAGGTCATTAATGAGTTTCAGTCAAAACTCATTGATGGACCTATGAGACTCAGATTTCTGAAAACTTGCAATGAGATGGAAGAAGTGAGTGTGTAGAAGGGATATATGGTGAGAAATCCTAGTCCTGAGTCTCCTACATAAAGTTATAGGCCTGTGCCAAATGGCACAAAGTCTTAAACTTTTTAAACTTTTTGAGCAATGCTAGGAATCCTTTATGATGATAGCGAAGGGCACATTTGGACTCCCGGGCATTACAAAAACCTACATGAGTTGGAATGAGCCTAATCAGAGCTCTATAAGTCCATCAATGAGTTTTAACCAAAATCCATTGATGGACCTAGGATATTTGGATTTTTGAAAAGTTAACATATAATGGAAGAGGGTAGTGTAATGAAGGTATTTATGGTGTCCATGTCTAGTTTTGGTATCCCTACGATGAGTTATGTGTATGTGTCAATTACCTTAAAGTCATAAACTTTGAAAATCTTTTGATCACTACTGTTAATGACTTCAAGCTAATATTTTTGGGTACATATAGACTTCGGGGCACTTCAGAAACCTGTAGCACTTGAAATGGGTTGGATCATAGCTCTTTAGGTCCATCAATGGGTTTTGACCGAAATCCCTTGATCTCTCTAAAAAGACTTTAAATAATATTTCTTAGGCTTGAAACTAGGCTATTACAGGTTTCACCTAAAAACAAATGTAGATCTCTAAAACAGTTTCGATTCAAGATAAAGAGCGCCTCATTCTGTTACCCGAGTCAAAATTTATGACCTCTGGAAGCAAGCATTTGACACATACATACACGTAACTTATCATAGGGATGTCAGAACCATACATGAACATCATAAATACTTTCATTACACTACATTCTTCCATTACATGCCAATTTTTCAAAAATTCAAGTCCCTTGGGTCCATCAATGTGTTTTGGTCAAAACTCATTGATGGACTTAAAGAGCTTAGATCGGGTTCATTCCAACTCATGTAGGTATCTGCAATGTCTGGGAGTCCAAATGTGCCCTCTATTATCATCATAAAGGATTTCTAGCATTGCTCAAAAAGTTTAGAAAGTTTCAAACTTTGTGCCAACTGGCACAGGTTTATAACTTTGTCTAGGAGACTCAAGATGAGGATTTCTTACCATATCTCCCTTCTACACGCTCACCTCTTTCATCTCATTGCAAGTTTTCAGAAATCTTAGTCCCCTAGGTTTATTAATGAGTTTTAACTAAAATTCATTGATGGACCTAGAGAGTTCCGATCGGACTCATTCAAACTCTTGTGGGTTTATTAGGTGAACCTGAGTTCAAATAAGCCCTCATTTACTGTTTTAAACCCCTCCCAATAATGCTCAAAATGTTTTGAAATTTTCAGTTATGGTGCTGGTTTTCAAATATTAGCACCACATTGGTGTTGATCTTCGAAAACTAGCATCACAATGTGTGAGAAGAACTAACACTATAGTGTTGTTTTCAAAAGACCAACACCATTGTGGTGTTGGTCTTCAGAAACCAGGACCTAGTCTGTGCTAGTTGACATTGTTAAGACCTGTATGAGCTAGAGGGGGGGGGGGTGAATAGCTCGCTTCGCTTCTTTGAACTTGAATGACAGTGGAAAACTCGAAGCGAAGACTTCACAATGCTAACACCTTCGATTTTATTTGGTATCCATCTTCTTGAGATGACTAATTAATGAGAATATAACAAGAAATACAAAATACACAAGCAAATACAATTGAAAATGATTTTACAATAAATAATCTTGCTTGTTTGAAAATACCTCTTGATTGGTTGGAAATACAATAGCACTTCACTTCTAACTTCTCAAGAACCGGATCCTTCAATAGCTCCACAAACCCCCTTTTCTAGGATTGCCTTCGGGTTGATTTACGCCTCTCAACCGATTGGCCTTACCCCTAATCGATTACCAAGTCAGATCGACAGTTCAAAACCTATAGAATAGCTCTTTTTGCCCATCCAATAGATTGGTGAATCATATCAATCAATTGCCAACTTCCAATCGATTGAGTCAATCGATTCAAAAGTTTCTGTTCACTCAAGAAACCCAGTTTAATCGATTGTTGTTGGGGATCCCGATGCGATGCGTGCGTTGGACATGTTTTAGAAAAGCATACACGATACAACAGTGTCAAACATAACCATATAATTAAAATTTTACGATAAAGAATTATACATGTGATTTCGTTGTTGAACCTTGTAGATAGTGTTTGCTAGCCTTGCAAGGCTAGCCTCTTCTGGAATCAACGAGCAACCCCAACGAGGGTTGCCTCTACTCGTATCCACGCTGAATTATTTTCGAGGTGACTTCGCTAAGTTACGAGTCATGTCTCCGCTTCAGTACTAGCCGAAGGACGGAGACGGAGCGATCCAAGAGAGGGATCATGGTTCGAATTAATGCCCGATGGATCAAGGTAACGTGGTGACACAAACTCGAAGAAGACGACAACCTATGGCTGTTGTCCGATGGCCGGAGACCTTGTTGCTGATGAGGGGCAACATGTCCAGTACTGTAAAGAGGCTGGAAAAACTCCAGCAGCGTTTATATCTTGCTGGGACACTCCTTGCTCCAGCGGCACAACAGTTATGGGCGGCGGAAAGGATGGTTGGAACAACTCTGCTAGGAGGCAGCAACTCCGACAACCCCATAGCAGAAAGGTTTTGGGCAGTAGTAACTCTAGCAACACCACATTAGGTCCAACAACAAGTTTCAACCAGCAGCAACAAGTGCTGGGTGGCGGCAACAACAAAAATAGGAGGTTCCTGCTTCTCCAGCGGTCTTGCTACTCCGGTAGTCCCACTGCTCTAGCAGCACCACGACAAGAGAGTGCTGCTTCAGTCTAGTGGTGGCTGGCCGGATAGAGGTGCTGTCCGACATCAACCTTTTCTAACGGCAGCACCACAACAGCTTACTTGTTGCTGCTATCCAGAGGCAGTTGAAGCTACTACCGGTGGCAGTGGTTGGCAGCAGGTCGTCGGAGGAGAAGCAAGTGGCAACGACTGGTCTTGGACGATGGCAGCAAAAGGGAGGTTCTCCTTTCCCATGGTCGACAGTAATCAACACCCAAAAAAATGGGTTTGTTTCCCTTTTTTTTTTGTTCGACAGAAGAAAATAAAAGGGAGAGAGAGAATAAAGAAAGGAAAAAAAAAACATAAACCTAATCAAATTAGGTTTTTGGTTTCTTTTTCCATTAAGTTTTTCTCTCCTTTCTATATCTATATATAGAGACCCTACCAGATTTGAAAAATAAGTTCCAACCCGTATCCATTAAGTCAATATGATCCGCTTGCCTTAAGTTTGGTTTAAGACCAAACCAAGTTGGTTCAAAACCAAACCACCTTGGTTTAATAACCAAACCTCTTTTAATTAAAACCAAACCAATTTGGTTCTTAATTAAACTATAGAGGGTTTAACTCGTCTACAAGAGACGTGGCCCATTCTCACTTTCATTGCGCCAAACCCTTTCCAGATTTGACCTTCATCTGGTCCAACCAAATTCAGTCTCTCTCGATCGAAGAATCCAATTCTCAAACTCATTTTAAGTCTCTTGGATAAACTTGTAGTGTGTGTTGTTGGGGTTGCAAGGTTGCAAACAAAAGTCTCACATTGAAAACACATGGGAAATATCATGGGCTTATAAGGAAAAAATATCTCCATTGGTATGAGACCTTTTGGGTAAAGCCCAAGAGCAAAACCATGAGGGTCTAGGCCCAAAGTAGACAATATCATACAATTGTGGAGATATCTAAATTCCTTCGGTCCTAACACTTACTGTATGGTTACTAATTGGAACTGATCGATTAAGATCTAAAACAATCTATTACTCCTCATGACATACCGATCTACTTTCGTAGTTGATTCTCCACGTCTCTGGGTTCTAAGGGTCAGAGGATTATGTTCTCCTTTTGGTCCTTCCCCAAATTCTCATGGGATATGAATATTGTGGTGTTAGCATCAAGATTGTATTAAATCAGTAGATCCGGACCACAATCACACATATCATTGAAAATGAATAATTCAAACTCTATAGATTAAACAAGTAGAGTTTACATAACAATAAGGCTACTCCCTAATCCTATAATCAAGAATCTACTCCATAAAATCGGAGTTACAATCAAAAGACATCAGGAATACAAGTTGCAATCAAGATAATTCAAAAAAAAAAGAAGAAAATCTTAGTCCCAATATGATGGCTTGTCTCCGATTGATCTCCAATCCAAACTCAAGCATCGAAATCTCCTCTCCACAATCTTCTTGGGGCCCTTGGACGACACCCAATCAGAATTGCCTCTTAGATCTAAAATTTGGCTTAAGTAGGAGATCTTCAGGTGCCCGACATGGGCATGCCTGCCCCCTCCCCCGTCGTGTCGGGCCTTGTGGATGCTGGCGTGCGGCGACACAAGCCATGCTGAATGACACGACTCCCGCCCCCTGGTAGAGATCTGGAGTTCTGCAAGTCTTTGGCATGGGCTCCCATGGCGAATACTGTGTATGTTGGAAAATCGGGCATATGCCCCCTGTGGTAGCTTCTGAAGTTATCAGAGAAACGAGGCGCTATGAGCTTCAATTTCTTGGCCTGATCCCTACAGTTTGGCCACAGCCCGTGCTACAGGCCGTGGCAGGTGTTCTTCCTTTACAGAATTATCTCCAAATTTCATTTTAGCTCTTTTTTGCACCCTATCAATGAAAATACACAAGAGCAACTCTCTGAACTAGAATAGTATCAAAACGAAGCATAAACAAGTGAAAACATGGAATAAACACTTAATGCATGAGATAAAATGTGTGATAAACTATTCAAAAAACCTTATATGAAATACACGCATCACCCCACGTGGAGAGAACAGATAGGTAGGAATGTGAAACACAATTTGAACAACCATAATTCAACAGATATAGTAAAACATATTACTGGTAGAAACCTAGATTGACAAGTCGGTTAACGTCAGTGCCATTAATGCATGAGACAGAGTGGTTGTCAGGTGAGGCAGACGACGTGACAGGGATATGTATCGATCACACGCTAAGTATACTCGACGCAAGAAAACTCCCGGGTAGGTAATGGAAGGGAGGTACGCGATGTACTCCAAACATTGGACTCTCGAGAGGGCGAATAAGAATGAGGTCATCAGGAACACCACATATTTGAACTTCAACAGCCACCTGAGTGCAGGTGTTGGGATTATATCCTTTCTTATCTCATATAGCTATATATATCAAATCTATTCTTTCACTCAAGTAATTATCAAACCTGGTACATTCCTCATGGTCTTAGGTCGCTAATCCCCTTGGTCGGGGCAGGACTTACCCTACTTTGGTACAATCCTCACGACCTTGGATCGCTACTCCCCCTAGTTGGGGAAGAATTTACTCTATACTTGGTACAGTTCTCACGACCTTGGGTCGCTACTCCCCTTGGTTAGGGTGAAACTTGACCTACTCGATACAGTCTTCACTACCTTGGGTCGCTACTCCCCTTGGCCGAGGTGGGACATACCCTACTTTGGTATAATCCTCACAGACAAGGGTCGCTACTTTCCTTGGTCGGAGCGGGATTTACCCTATTCCTGGTATAGTTCTCATGACCCTGGGTCGCTACTCCCTTGGTTGGGGCAGAACTTGCCCTACTTGGTATAATCTTCACGACCTTGGGTCGCTACTCCTCTTGGTCGGGACGGGATATACCCTATTTTGGTACAATCCTCACGACCTTGGGTCGCTACTCCCCCTAGCCGGGGCAGGATTTAACTTCTTCTTAGTACAATTCTCACGACCCTAGATCGTTACTCCCTTTGGTTGGGGCGAAACTTGCCATACTTGGTACAATCCTCACAATCCTGAGTCGCTACTCCCCTTGGTCGTGGTAGGACTTACCCTATTTTGGGACAATTCTCATGACCTTGGATCGCTACTCCTCCTGGCTGGAGCATTGGAATGTTCATTTTGGTAC
>JBBUKS010000104.1:3665606-3676154 GCA_038050645.1 Hedychium gardnerianum | reverse complement strand
AGATATGCCTATGGATATGCATCTTGAAGGCTAAGGAGTTCTTGGAGTTGATGATAACATTGAGAAATTAGGATGCAGTAATATGTCCTCAAATGCCACTATGGGTGATGTTATCTCTGATGTTGGATTAAGTTCACCTATGATCCCAGAAAATGACCTCGTGGATTTCTCTCATACATTCATGGATTTTTCTGGTGATGATGATCTCATGTTTGTTAATATTGGCGAAAAAGATTATGGAGATTCAATCAATTTTGATAAGGAGGTAAAAGTCCAATAGTTGCTAGTAGATTTTGCTAATTTGATGACAAAGGATCTTTCTCCTGGACTATTACCTGACTCTACTCTATACTAAACTCGAGGACGAATTTTTTCAACCTGGGATGACTGATGTAGGATGATTCGAATAATTTTTTTTATTATTTTAGAATTAATTTTATCTTTGACATTTTAGGATTTTGAGTCTGTTTAGTTTATTTGGATTTTTAGTATGTTTAGATTTTTTTTTCTTTCTGTTACAATTTTTTTTTCTTTCTTTTTGCGTCTTAGGTTTTTGGGTCTATATAAGCATCTTGTTAGTTGATGTTTAAGGAGAAGTTTTTGGTTTAATTATATTTTTAGCTGTGTCGTTTATTTTTCTATTTCCTGGCATTCTTCCGAATCAATAAGTTTTATAAGATTGTTTTTAGTATTCGTGCGTGAATCAACGGATTTAATAGCCCATAGGATAATCACTATCCCACCCGGCGTCAAATTCTCTACGACTCTCCGACTTTGTGCTTGACAAAAACACACTGTGAAACTCTACAACCAAGGAAGCTCTAGGAGGAGTGCACTGTGCTTAGGACTTCCTGATCGGCTCAGCAATAGGCTTGCTTTTTATTAATCAACTACATGTGCTTTATGTTATATTTGTAATTGTACTTAACTCAATTTGTAAGCGGTTTCTTAGCCTCTAGAAGACATCCGGAAAAGAGAAAAACTAGTGGATGTGCTCCTCCCGTACTTATGCTTTAGACGTACTAATTTGGGGGGTTAGGAACCAAGTAAACTCAGTGTGTCTCTTGTCTTTGTTCTTCAAGTTCTTTATTATATTTCCGCTGCAGCGACTAACTCTATAGAAAGAATGAGTGAATGACGAAAATATGAGAAAAGCAAAAGATCATTATTCACCCACCTCCCTTTATCGATCACACCGGTCCTACAGTAAGTACACTAGAAGATTTTCTCAATATCATAGAATTACATGAATCTAGACTTGTATGGTTAAAAGAAATAGGAAATACACAATGAAACATGGCCCTAGCAGCTCAAATAGAGTCAAAGTCATAAACATCGGTGGATAGTAATCAAGAAGCCTATCTAGTAAGAAAAATGAAAGAATAAATAAATCTAATAATTTTGAAAAGAAACAAACATCAACATTGTTGAGGAAGCATAAGAGAAAGGTAAAATGCTTTAACTATGATGAGGAGAGTCACATTAAAAAAAAATTCTCCAATCCCAAGAAAACGACCAAAGAGAAAGGAAAAAACAAGGCGCCTACGAAGTCCATGCAAAAAATTTGAAGTCAACTTGGAATGACTCCTTAGAGGATTCAGGATTTGAGTAAACAACGGGTCTAACATTTATGGTAATTCACCATGAAGAAAAACACTAAGACTACACTTCATCGGAAGAGAGCAATAATAATCTTACGAGTTTGACATAGTAAGTGAGGTAAGAAATCTACCCATTAATCAACTTTATGACTCAATTAAAATGTTGTCTAGATCTATTTGTAACATTAAAAATAAATATGAAAAGTTGAAAAAGATTAAAATTGATTTAGAAAATAAATTAACTGATTCTTGTTCTACATAAGAATTTGAAAACCTGAAAAATGAAAATCTAATGTTATGGGTACAAGTAGAATCTTTAAAATTAACCATAGAAATATTTTCGATTGGATCAAATAATATGAAATTATTGTTGAACAACCAAAGAATAAAATTTGAAAGAGAAGGTTTAGGGTTTGGATAACCTAATTGTAATTTTGTAAAACCTAATGGTTATGTTAAAAAAGTGTGGAAATTATTAATTAAAAAAAATATTTGATAAACTTAGTAGGTACAAATTTATTTTAGGTATCAAAATCTATTTTAACTTTTTACGAAAAATCTTAGTTAGTCAACTATAGAAAATGAAAGTTTCAATGAATGATTGACTCAATATACATGTTTGAAGTTGAAATTCTTGAAACTTTACATTTTGATTTAACTTTCAATGCAAGTTGCTTTTGTGAAAATATATCATGTCTATTGTTAGTAGTTAAAATTTTAAAATTTTCAAACTTTTTAAAAAATTAAATAATTTTATAAAGAAAATCATTCATTTCAAAATTAGCAATTTAATTTTTGAAAATGAAAAAGAATTTTTCAAGAAAATGATCTTTTTAAAAAGACAATATTTATTTGATATGATAAAAAAATATTAGAATTCTTCGACTATTAGATATTTTTTTAACAAATATTCGAAGTTTACAAAGTTGTCTTTTCAATAAATGAGCTTTCTCTTTAGAAATCAATAGAGAGGATACTTCTTTATGTCACTGGACCCTCACATTTTTATGTTGTCAAAGGAAAGAAAAGTTAGGGTCAAATCATTAAGTTAGGTTAATCTAATTGAGAAAGGTTGAATGTAGAGGGAGCTTAGTATTAGGATAGCATTCTCTATACGTATGCAATTTCTAAATTAATTTTTCTTAACTTAAATAAGTTTTGACAACTATGAAAGAACGGAGAGATTGTTAATACCTTGAATAGTTGAGGGGAGATCATTGGAACCCCAAGTGGTGAGAACCATGTTGTTTTGATGTTTGGTCAAATTAATTTAAGTTATTCTTCATATTATTATTGATGTGTGTATCTAAGTGTCCAGGAACTTAGGAGAATACATAGGTACCTAATGATTTAGGATCTAGTGGAGTACGGTGAAGGGTGATATGAGACACCCGAGGATTGGAAAGGATGAGGAGCATCAGAGACAGTGAAATTTTGGTAGAAGATGCAAGTGAGTGAGAAGGATGACATGGAAAGGGAGTTGATAGGCTCTATGCATCTAAAGTACGAGAAGTTATGAAAGAGTACTCCAGTGGAGCGAAAAAGATGAGCGAGGAGTGAGTCGGAAGGACTCAATGCATTTGAGGGATGAGAATCCAGGAGGAAGTCTGCTCAAAATAAGCTGGTGAAGTGAGTTGAGTAATTTCCACTTGAGACGAGGGTGAGCTCAACTTAGGCAGACTTAGGTGTAGCCAGCTGAGTCAGGAGGATTGGGTGACTAAAACAAGGGTTTTGGTCAACCGGATCTTCTGGGCAACAAAACCAGTACGTCCAATTGATAGATGCCCAATGAATATCAATTATCTATTTGAACATGTTATTGTGGGATTTTGAACAGGCGATCAAATATTGGTATTAAATGACTAAAAGCCATGTGGAAGCTGATTCAGTAGTGAAGATCCGATGTAAACGATATCGAGCGATCAGTGAACAAGATTAGGTGACTACATGCTACATGGGAAACAATCCAGAGTAGAGATCCGAGCTAATTGGGAGATTTCAAGCAATCAAAAGGGTGCCACGTTAGCAACTCGATGAGATGCGACCTATTCACAGATGAATATGATCTTCCATGTTAGAGTTTTTGGATCATTTGGATAGTATTTTTCGATCAACCGAACATGCCACATCAGCACCAAGGTCTATAAAAGGAGGCGAGGAGTTCATGTTCAAACCACCACATGACCAACACAGCCACAACTACATGAAATCTATTGTGCTTTCATTTATTTCCTTTCTTGTAACAAAAACTATGTAAGAGGTTTCTCTACCTCCGGCACCTAACCAAAGAGGAGAATGATAGTGGAAAAGCGATCTATGCATAGGCCTTGGACGTAACAACCCTAGGGGATTGTGAACCAAGTAAATCTTGTGTCTCTTCTTTCATATTTATTATTTGTTTTAATTAATGTGTTTTGGCCTCACTAAGTAATTAGCAAGAGAAAAGAAAGTTTTATATTTATAGGTACGCTATTCACCCCCTCTTCCTCTAGCGATCCCAAGTGCACCACCGCACTCTCTCCGTGTAGCCCTACGGTCAATGCAATACTTGGTTCTCCTCATAGATATGAAAATACTTCTCTTTGGATACCCTAGGGGGGGCTAGAGGGACCAAAAACCATGAGGGTTTGAAGAGCACAGGGTTTTGCTACCCATTGGTTGACTGACTCTTTGATCCCTCCTCTTGGGCGGCAAAGCATTCATCTTTTTATCCTGCCTAACTTAGTGGGCTTCTTCTAGTTTGATGTACTTCTTCATCTGCCTAAGAAGTTCATCATAATTTTGGAGTGGCTTCTTGATGCGGGTTCGATATAGCAACCTTCTGGAGGCCATAACTTTTGACTCGGATATTGGATCGAGGCTCTGTTTGCGCTCACACGTAGCTATTTCAGAGACCTACATGTGTTGCCAAGTGAAACCCATAACTGCTAAGTTTTGGGCCCAAAAAATACTATCTAGTTCCTTTTCGGAGGCTCCAAATATAGTTTTTATTATTTTTAGTAATTTTTGTTTTTATGTATTTAGTGTATTTTTGATTTTTTTCCTTGCAATTAGGGTATTGGGTCTATATAAGCATTCTGTTTAATATTTGGAGATAGTTTTTGATTATTGCTATTTATAGCCATTGTTTCCTCTTGGAACGTCGAGTTATTTCTATTTCCTGGTATTCTTCTTTGAATCAATAGGTTGTAGAATATCGCTTCCAGTATTCATGCGCAAATCAACGGAATCAGTAGTTATCCATTGTTAGGACCGTGTGGGACTTTGTTTGCAACCTTGCAACCCCAACATCCACTACGTCACTTCTTGATTAAGGAGTAGAAAAAAGTCCCTCTCCCACAATCCTTAGGAGAAGGAATTGGTGAGTATATCGGGTATTGCCATGGAAACCGCTAACGTTTCTTAGGTAAAATGCTAAATACACTTGTGTAGTGTCTCTGTCCCCCACTGATTTAGGTTATATAGGATGAGGAGAGTCTGCTAGTACCTTTTGCAACTAGCAAAGTGCTGCAAAAAGGCCTCACAAAATAGTTAAAGGTGTGGATAGTACTAGACTTTAGGGTGTTAAACCACTATTGCACATATCCCACTAAAATTGTCAAAAAGACTCAGTATTTCACCCCATCGGTATATTGATGGAGGAGTGAGATATTTTCAAACTGGCACAATTGGTCCTCAGGATCGATAAAACCATCATACTCTCCAACATGAGGGGACTAGGGCAAAAGTGCACCAAGATCTCCTCCGCAAGGATGTTCATAAAAATGGGGGTTGGTCTCTAGGGTCCCCTCTCTCCACTATCATCTCCTTTGGTGGGTCCTAGTGTGTTCTCCGAGGGCTCGAGTGCGACAACTCCTCTTGCAAACATTCCATTTTAGCCTCCCATTGCAACTGCCTTGGGAGACTCGTTCTTTCCCCTAGTTTCTGATGCTAATAGGCAATTTTGGTAGTGGAGGACGTCCTCCATTGTTGACATAATGAGTTGCGATAGCTAGTTATGAGTGAGAGACCTTGTCACTGCCTCTTCCTCGTCGATAGACTGAGGCTATCACCTCTTCAAGGAAGGCTTTAGCTCTTCCTGGTTGCTTTGTCTTGTGTTCACCCTCCTCAATGTACTAGCTCGCATTCCCACATATGATGCCAATTATGATGCATCCAAATTTCACCTCCTTGATGGATGTCGTTAACACAACCCTTCACGCATAAGATGGCGTAATTGCATGGAATAACATGTGTTAGAGGGAATCAAATGGATCCAATAATGCCCCTCGCCCTCGATGCTCAAGTCAACTCCAATGATGTTCTAGAAAGAGAAGAGGAAGATACTAACTAGGAAAAGGGAAAAGGGGTCCTCTTATCGTTATAAAGTTTACCTTTTATAAGTGTCTCTGAGTGATGATAGTGATGCATTCCTATGGTAAAAATATCTGTCGAAGGAGCGTGTTCACGGATGGAACTAGCTAGGGGTGGTCATATCCTGTAGTGGCTTGCTCCTGCCATGACCTTCCTCATTTATGGTTTGCTTGCCTTGACATGATTGTATAATGATTGCTATTGTCATCCTCATTTATGGTTTGCTTGCCTTGACATGATTGTATAATGATTGCTATTGTCATCCTCATTTTGGATCCATCCTTGAGCCCATACCGGCTAGAGTGTCCAACAAACTCCCTAAAGTGTATGTAGGTCTTTTGAAGGAACTCAACACCCTTACTGGCAGAAGATCCAAGAGATGATATGGCTTGGGCGACCAATCGATCGTTTAATTGAGTGAGAGCGCTCAGCCAAGAGGTTGTCAATCAAAAGTTGAAGTGCTTGGGCTACTAGTTGTTGGTGCTGGAGGCACCAGATAATCGAACTTGGGTTTTGATATTGTCAAAGGTTCAAAATTAAGGGTTGTTATGTTCTAACGATGTTGATCAAGTGTGCAGGTTGCTCAACAAGAAAGTCCTAGTTGAGACTAGGTAAGAAAGTCCTGGTCGGTTGGACTGAGCAAAGAAGTCTTGGTCAAGGTGACTGACAGAAGACTTGGTAGATAGAAGACGTTGGGCAGAAAGTCCTAGGGGTCGAGAACACTAGGCAGAAAGTCCTAGGGATCAAGGATTCCAGGCAGAAGTCTAGACGGGTCGAGGACCGGACGTCTAGAGGGAAGTTCCGAAGGTCAAGATTGGATAATGAGCAAAAGTCCAAACAAGTCTAGAGGACCGGATGTTTGGCACCAGGTAAACTCTCCTGAGAGTTGTGGGTAAGGACGCATTCCTGGAAAGGGAATAGTAGGTGTCGGTTCGACCTAGGATTTCACTAGAAATCCAAAAGTCAGAATCGGACAGTCTCAAGACTGTCAAACTATTTTCTTATAGTTATTATATCTGTTTGTGCTAACTCTGTGATGTAGGAATGTCGCCAGAGTTAGTGGATTCTAGACGCTCAGAAGGGATCCAGGCGCCAAGTAGTATGGATGACTAGATGGGTCTAAGCTCCCGGAATAGCCCAACCTTAGCCACGCGTGCAGCTAAGGTGACAGACTCTGGTTGGTCGGCACACATCAGCTTCCGATCGCCCGGAAGGGATCTAGATGCCCGGAAGGGATCCAGGCACTCGGGAAGGAATAAGGTTGACTCAGACGAGGCTTCGTTCAGATGCCACCACGTCAACAATCTAGGCGCCCGTAAGGGATCCAGGCTCCCGGAGGTGGATAAACTGCAACAAAAGCGGATCAGATTAAGCCTAGCCGGGGGCTCCCGAAAGGGATCCAAGCGCCCGGATAGGTCAATAAAAGAAGCCTTTCATACAACACTTCATACGCTCATACTACGCTCATTCTACTCAAAAACGTTGTCTCTACAACAAACGACGACCCCGACGACCACGCTCGACTCAGGATCTCTTATTATTGATATAATTTATTTTAAGTTTGCATTTGTCTTTCATGCTTTCTTTAAAAGGAACGGTAAAGTGTTACCTTCCTTACTTTTGTAAAGATGAGTCTCCTTCTTGATTAATAGTGGATTTCCCATCGAAACGATCAACGATCGCGAGCCTTGAACTAGCAGTTGTCGGTCTGTGAACCAAGTAAAATAAACTATCTCTGTTGTGCTTGTTTCTATTTCCGCTGTGATCTCTATACAAGTTTTTGAAAAACAGTGAAAAAGTGAAACGTGTTATCCACCCCACCCCCCATCTAGCGCATTTATTCTATCCTACAATTGGTATTAGAGCAAGGGCACTCTGAATTGGTGAAACCACCGTTTGAGCAATTTTTTTTCTTACGTTTTGTTTCCAGTTTTTTGCCT
The DNA here is from genome assembly GCA_038050645.1 of Hedychium gardnerianum. Lineage (NCBI taxonomy): Eukaryota > Viridiplantae > Streptophyta > Magnoliopsida > Zingiberales > Zingiberaceae > Hedychium > Hedychium gardnerianum. The sequence continues at coordinate 3,668,260 of JBBUKS010000104.1, read as the reverse complement.
TGAGTTAGAATTGGTGCAACCACCTCTTTTGACAAATCTTTCATTATTTTGTAATTGCTTAAAATTGGTGCAACACCACTCGAGCCATTTTTCGTTGTTCTTATCTTTTTATTCAATCACTATTAATCCAAGACAAAGTCTTAGTACATTCCTTTTTATTTTTGTTTGTGCAAGTTTTCTAAATTGCCAATCAAGAAGGCTACAGCATAGCCCGACCGTCTCTTTTCTCTGGCGAGGATTTCGAGTACTAGAAGGGCCGAATGGAATACCACTTGAAGACCCAAGTGGAGATGTGGATCGTGATCATTCACACTCCTCACAGATGGAGAAGGAATTCTACATCCCTGCAACAAATGGGATGCACCAACAAAGAAGAAGATCAAGGCCAATGCTAAGGCAACTCAAACCATATAATGCGACCTAACCAAAGAAGAATTGAACCAGGTCGGACACTTCAATAGCGCTAAAGATTTATGGGAAAATCTCATAAACTACATGAAGGAACGTCCAATACAAAGATAAGTATGTGTGATTTGATATTAAATAATTTATATAACATAAAAATACAGGAACGAGAATTAGCTAGCCAGCTACATGCCTAGATCCAAGACCTGCTCAACGGACTCCACTTGATCAGACAACAAGTGCAGAACCGTGACATCATAAGGTATGCTCTTATTGCATTTCCTCGGATACCTTGTGGGCATCTATGGTAGATACTTACAAGGTTTCTAAGGACCTTTTAGTTATTAGATTAGATGAATTATATTTTGAATTCAAGTTACATGAGCAGACTAATGCACATCCCACTAAGAAAAGTATTGCTTTCATTGCAAGGAAATTCAAAACAAAGGAGCCGAAGCACAAGTATCGAACCGAACTCGAATCTGAAGATGAATTGGATTCAAAAGACGATGACAAGATCACCGCCAAACTAGTTAATCTAGTTCAGAAACTATACAAGAAGAAGAAGGGACTCAACAAACGCGAGATCAAGAAGGTGATCCAAGAAAAGCAGTCAAGTCCGAACCCAACAACAAAGAGCAAGTCAGAAGTGACCTTCTATGGATGCAACAAGAAGGGACATTTCAAGTCGGAGTGTCCAAATCAAAAAGACACCAAGAGGCCAAGGAGAAAGAAGGCGCTACAAGTAATGTGGGATGAGTCGTCATCAGAGGAATCGGACGAAAAAGATTATGCTCCAACTAGTTTCCTTGCACTACCAGCATGAGAAAAAATGATCAACACTTAGTCCGAGACCAAATACGGATCTGAATTCAAAGCTGAGTCCAAGAGAAGCCACGAATCCGTATCCGTTTATGAAGGTTCCAAAAAGGTAGACTCTCCTTTAGCTAAAAAAATATATTCAATTATTTATGATATAGCTCGGGATTTAGCTAAGTCAAATATCCGAGTCAAGTCACTCCAAAAGGAACTAGTAGTCCTTAAGGAGAAGACTAGCTCAAGTTCTTTCATTGAATCAGTTCAAAGTGGAACTTCAACTCAAGTTCAACAACTTGAGGAAGAAAACTCCATTTTAAAAGTTCAAGTCAAAGAACTTACAGAGTCATTGGAACGATTTACTTCAGGTTCCAAGTATCTTGATATGATACTTGAAAAACAAAGGGTTGTTAACAATTAAACTGAACTTGTATACAATACTAAAAGTCAGTTTAAATCATATCTATCTATTGTAAATCGAATTGCTAGAAACCAAGTCCAAGCATGGGTCCCTAAATTAAACTTGATTAATCAAGTTTGATCAAACCAATATTGGAATCCCCAAGGGTCAAATTCACTACCTAGATAGGCCTTATTGAGGGTACGATCATAGGGGGAGCAAATAAAAAAATAATTTTCCCTGTTAAATGAATGTTGCATATTTGTATGATTTATATCTTTAAATATGCATGCTTAGTTTATTTTTATTGCTTAATTTAGAATGGTGAAAGGCTTTTAATGATTTTGACAACCTAGCATCAGAAAGGATTGAAATGATAGTAAGCTAAGGAAACTTTGTTGAAAGCATGTTTAGGTTGAATCATATCAGACATGAATTAGTTAGACCAAAATTTAGTATTAAGTCTTGTGGTTGATTATTTTGGTGATGCTTTGTCTTAAGCACATGGTTACTTTAGTGATATCTATAGTGATTCACCATAGCCTGGAAGTTTATTCTAAAAATACTAGCTTATATGACCTAAAGCTAAGTTTGAATCTAACACAAAATCAAACAATTCTTTTAAAAATTCAAACAAATTATCAACCATTTCACCACAACTATAAGGTTCCATGTTTGATCATCTATAATGGGTGAGATGTAGGGCTTAATTCAAAATTAATTTAATTTATTTAATCAATAAAATTAATTAAAGCTTAATGAATCTGAAAATCATTTAATTAATCTAAGTAAACCTAATTAATTTAACATAATTAAACCTTAACTAAATAAACTCAAATTAATTAATTAATTTACTTAATCCAAACCTAATTAATTTAACATAATTAAACCTTAACTAAATAAACTCAAACTAATTAATCTAATTTAATTAATTAATCCATCTAATCAAAACCAACTTAAATGAAAAATTAAATTAATTATTAATTTAAATTTAATACTAATCTTAACTATTAATTCACTCTTAATCTAATAA
>JBBUKS010000104.1:3634985-3665506 GCA_038050645.1 Hedychium gardnerianum | reverse complement strand
CCAAGTAAGGAATCTTGGTGGGGGAATGAGAGTTGTAGGGGGGTCGTTAATTTGGTTGGTCTACATTTTTTTTTGGTGGAGAAAAACAAACAACTTATCAGAAGTTATATATTTATAAGAATGAGGAAAATTTTAAAAAATATACAATAGCCAAGAAAGAGGTTAAGAAAACAGTGATTGAAGTAAAGAATGAAACTTTTGGACGGTTATATCAAAAATTTGATATAAAAGAAAGGGAAAGAGACATTTATAGAATAGCTAAAGTGAAAGAAAGGAAGACAAGAGATCTTATCCAAGAGATCTTATCCAAATAAAATGTATTAAAAATGAATGCAATAGGGTACTAGTAAACGATGGAGAAATAAAAGAGCGATGGAAGATTTATTTTTATCAACTTTTTAATGAACGTTTAGGTGACTAACTTAACTTAGGTAATTTAAGTAGGTCAAATGAGAAAAAAAATTATCGTAGAATTCAAACTTCAGAAGTTGAACAAGTTTTAAATGGGATTCACAATGGAAAAACCATTGGATTAGATGATATTCTGATAGAAGTATGGAAGTGTCTAGGGAAACAAGGTATTGCATGTCTTAGAAAATTATTTAACATGATATTGAAAACGAAAAAAATGCCTGAGTAAGTAATCTAGTTCCCTTGTATAAGAACAAGGGAGACGTACAAAATTATGCAAACTATAAGGGTATTAAACTAATAAGTCATATCATGAAATTTGAGAAAGTAATAGAAAAAAGATTAAGGAGACCACGGTGACCGAAAATTAATTTGGGTTAATGCCTGAAAGGTCGACAATAGAAACTATACATTTTCTAAGCAACTAATTGAAAAGTATCGGAGCAAAAACAAGATCTACACATGGTATTCATTGACTTAGAAAAAGTTTATAATAGAGTCCATGAGAAATTATATGGAGAATTCTAAAAAAGAGAGGTGTTAACGTAACATATATTGAACTAATTAAGGATATGTATGAGGATATAACAATCAGAGTGAAGTCTTCAAGTAGATTAATTGAAGCATTTCCAATAAAGATAGGTTAGGGTTATCTTAAGGATCAACTCTAAGTCCTTATCATTTTACATTAATCATGCACGAACTCACTGGACACATTGTACCATGGTGTATGTTGTTTGCAGACGATATTGTTTTGGTAGATGAGACACGTGAAAGAGTAAATGCTAAACTAGAATCTTGGCGGGAAATACTAGAAGTAAAAAGTTTTAGGACAGAATATATAAAGTTTAAGTTTAATAATATTAGACGTAATGAGACAATTGTTAAGATAGAAGATGATGAATTATCTGTAATTGAGAGCCTTAAGTATTTAGGATCATTTTTGTAAAATGATGGAGGGATTGAGAGAGATATCTTATATAGAATACAAGCGTTGAAATGGAGGAGAGCGTCGGGTGTTTTATGTGATTGTAAAGTACCTCTAAAATTTAAAGGGAAGTTTTACAAAACGGCGGTTAGACTTGCTATGTTATATGATGCTCAATGTTGGGTTATGACTCGTGCACATGAACAGAAGATGAGAGTTGCTGAGATGAGGATATTAAGGTGAATGTGTGGACATACGAGGATGGATAGAATAAGAAATAAAAGCATTAGAGAGAAAGTCGGAATTGCATCTATCGAGAGAAAACTCCGAGAGACATGCTTAAGATGATGCAGATATGTACTTAGACGACCAATAAATACTCCAATTAGGCGATGTGAAACTATGATAAATACACACATTAAACGAGGAAGAGGAACACCAAAAAAAGACTTGGTTAGCCACAATAAAACAAGATAAAATTTATTTAATTATAGATGATGTAGTAGGGGATAAAGCCCAATGGCGTAAAAGGATCCATATAGCCGACCCCATCTAGTGGAATAAAGCTTGGTTGTTATTGTTAATTTGTTGTCTATAGAATAAAATATTAATATCCAGACTACTTTTTCTATTTTTAGATATTTTACTAATTTTTAGTTTTTGAATTTTGATGCAACAATTGTAATATTCAAAATCAGTAGGATAAGTTGATTTGATGGGTAGCATGCTTATCTCGAATATTTGGAACCCTTGTTTTGCATTTTTGAACTCAAGGATTCTGAATAGAAAGAAAAGTGAAAAAATAAGGATGTATATTTGTTACAATCTTGAATCCTCTGGGGGTGTGATATTAATGGTTTTAAGCATGATGTGTCTCTTTCTCAATTTGAATATTGGGGAAGACATCGAATCAATATTTAGAATAGAAGTTAGTTTTTTTATGACACCGCAGCATGGCACAAGGTATAATAATTTTGGGCCTTTATCCTAATTATAAGGGGCCACAGCTTGGTTAAAAGTACTCTTTCGAGATGCAGAGAATCCATCTTGATTCTATTTGGTGCTTCTATCTCATTGAACTTTTACTGCTTGAGAATGGTTGTGGGAGAATGAACTGAGATGTATAGTTGATTTCAAGTGGTTGACTGTATTTATCTTTTGTATTTACTTAGTTTCTTGTTTGTTAATCTTAAAAGGGATTCATCATGTATACATGTATATCAATGTTTTTAGAAATTTGACCTTTGTTTTGCCCACAGAAAAATGCTTAAACTGATCATTGACCTTGTCAGGTTGCAGTGTATTATACTTTCTTGGATTGCTTTCTACTATTATGTTCTTTTATATGATTCTTTTCTTCCAGTTAATAAAAAAAGCTATATATCAGTTCAGATTAAGACCAGGTTAGAACTTAGTTGTTATTGACTGGCTAAACAAAACTTCAGCACCATCCTTCCTTTTTTGTTCTTAGTTATTCTGATTACAGTTGATTTCTTTATTGTGATGGTTTCTTTTTGTGTTCCTTTGAATACAGTGGTTTGGTGATGCAGAGAAACTTACTAAGGCCCTTTTCTCTTTTGCCAGTCGGCTAGCACCTGTGATCATATTCGTTGATGAGGTAGGCATTGGTTGTTAGGTACTTGTTTTATATGCGGCATTCTCAATCCTTTCCTAAGTGTTAACGGTATTAGTTACGTGTCTTGTTCTACTTGGAAACTTTTTTCTTGTTGCCTAGTAGGTTGATAGTCTACTTGGAGCTCGAGGTGGTGCTTTTGAGCATGAAGCAACAAGAAGAATACGAAATGAATTTATGGCAGCTTGGGATGGACTAAAGACCAAGGATAGCCAGAGGATCCTTGTCCTTGCTGCTACAAATCGCCCTTTTGATTTGGATGATGCAGTAATACGCCGACTGCCAAGAAGGTAATGAAAGAGAAGCCTGAAAACATCTAATTATCTAATTTTTTATTTTCATGTCAATAACTGATTAATAGAGGATTGCTTGCAGGATTTATGTTGGTCTTCCTGACGCTGGTAATCGGAACAAAATACTTAAGGTACTTCTTGCTCAAGAGAATCTGGAACTTGACTTCAGATTTGATGAACTTGCCAATGCCACTGATGGGTATTCAGGAAGTGATTTGAAGGTATACTTACAATTGACATTGTTTTCGTCATTCACTGTCAAACTACAATTGCACTTTCTGACATTTTAAAATGCAGAATCTGTGCATAGCAGCTGCTTATAGGCCAGTTGAAGAGCTTTTAGAAGCAGAAAGGACGGTAAAGTTCTCCTGTTTATCTTCGCCCCCTTCATGGATTTTTTAGCTATTGTTTCAGTTTGATTTTCATGCCAAAATACCCATCAGTTTTTTCGAAGGCATCTACTGCCTGTTTTAAACTATTTACAGTCTTGTTTGTATTTCTCTGTGCTTTGGCTCCCTCACACCAACTTTACTGTGATCAGATAGGTAAAGTTATGATGCCGTCATTAAGACCACTGCAGTTGGATGATTTTATCAAAGCAAAATCTAAGGTACTAAAAATATTACTGGTTGCTATACTTGATGCTATTTTCATCTACTTAAAAATTATTTCCATCTCCAAACTTGTTTCTCCTATTAGGTGTGTGCCTCGGTTGCTTATGATGCTACCAGTATGAATGAACTAAGGCAATGGAATGATCAATATGGCGAAGGTGGGAGCCGAGCAAGATCACCTTTTGGGTTTGGGAACATCCGTGGAAGATAAAAAGAAAATCATAAACACCTCCAGATTTGAGGCTAGCTCCATACCGATGAAAAATGTTTCTGACCTCGTACACCTCAATTTTGGTTTTATAATTATCTTTAATCTATTGGTAATCGGTCATCCCAATAAGATTAAAGCAGTCCATGTAGACTCCATTCTTTCTTAGGTATCACAATGCAATGCAATGTAATGCTGGGCATAGTGCAGATGTAACAGTATGTAGATCTCATTTAAATGGGTTTCCGTTTCTCCAACAAGCACCGCAGCTCTTTTTTATCTCACAAAGCAGGTGCCTAATTCAGTCATGTATATAATAAAGGCAGCTTATTTCTCTACACTATGATTTCAAGTAACTTGGATGTCGTATTGTATCCGATGGTAATACCCTCGTGGATAAAGAACTTAATATTGTTTTGTATTCTGGGCAATGTCTGCAAAGATGAGTTAGTCAAAAAAATTGTACATGGCAATTGATCTTGTGAAACCTTGATCTCCTGAGAAGATAATTGATTCTCAATCGACCTTGACCTGTAAAAGCCAAGAGCATCCCACGGCGAGCTAGTTCAATGCTGACTTATTAGAAGCTGCCCGTGATGGCGAATCTGGTCATCCAGTGCATTGTCTTAGATGATTGTGTCAACCACTGTTTGCTACACAAATGGCTCAAGCATGATGGATACCATCAGAGCTAAAGTAATTCTCAGTGCGCTTGGTCATGATCTACTGGAGTATCTTACTACTAAAAGTAGAACATGAATCACCTGACGTACACACAAAGCAAGAAACCAGGTGCAGATTGTAGTTCACCAACAGGTACCTTTAAGATTTGAGGAGCGAAATATCAAACACTGTTTGCTTGAGAAGTGAAAGCAGGTGAAATACGTCGCCCATTGCACCGATTATCAGTGTCTGTTGGTTGAGGATGACAAGCTCTACTCCCACTCAGAAGACCAGCTCGCAAAGGATTAACTAGATAGAGTAAGCCTGCCCCTGTATAAAGTTGTTAAATTTACATGAGGACAGTGATTCCTTTCTTATAATTGAGTTTAACTATGATGGCCTAATATTCTAGGAATACAATTTAAGTAAAACATTTATATTTGATCACTGACTGGTTTTTGTGTAGCTATCATGAGATGAAAAAGATTGAGGTGATTGAGCCTAGGTGAAGTCCATAGATCAACTATAAAGTTGCCAAGAGCTTCAATTTTGTTGATGGTCTTTGAGTTTGATGATGGATCAAAAGGTCCGTGTGTTGTTTGAATTATTGTAATCTTAGATTTATTCGTGTAGATTGATTGTATTATTAGGATTTAAGTTTGAGGTGGAGTTTATTATTTAAGGAGCTTCATCCTAGTTTCGAAAGGTTCTCTTGATGTTTGGATTGACTTTCAAGTATCGAAGAGAAATAAATTGAGCCAAATCTCAATACACACTTAGAGTCTTAGACTTAAAAGCATACTTTGTCAACACATGCTCAAATCTAGAAAGGTATGTAGACCAATATTCTCAAATTTGAAGGTTGTCATCTCTAATGGTCATATTTTGAATATTGATCCACACTTTTTAACTTTTAATACACAAATGCTTGCAAAGAGTCGTTGGGATCTTTAAAAACATCTTTATTGTTCTTTTGATACCTAATACTCATAAAAATAGTTTTAATTATCATGCATCTTACTCAAGTACCAAGAGGAACCCTCAAAAGCCCCCCAAGCATGTCGGATGATAAGAGGTAGGACGAGCTCTCATTTAATGAGGGTTTATAACTCACGTAGAGTATCTTATATGTCCGCGATGTTCGAATCACTCGTGATGTTGGATCATCCGTTAGGACTCATATGCGTTTTTTGAATTTACTTTGGTAGCCGGTGGAAAATTTTCGTGAGATCGGACCAGATCGGTCATCTATTAATTGATTCAAAGAGCTGGACATCTAAATTTAAAAAAAAAATAAAAAAGAACCCTAAAAAGTATTTGAAACAAAAACTTTTTTTTGCCCCTAAAACATTCTTGTGATCTTCTAACCTAGGCTAAATTCTTATTTATAGGGCGAGAGGAAGATTTTACTCATTTGTATATTGGTATCTATATTGGGTTGAAAGTGTGTTTTCTTCAAGAGGGTTTCTAAGCTAAGCAAGAGATTGTCTTTGTATCCTTCCTTAGAATTTCTCTAACAACAATGAAAGTTGCTTAGGATTACCTAAATAGTCATGGGAAGTGAACAAGACTTGGTGATTGTCTTGGTGAGATGGAGCTATGTACAAGTATAGCCCAGGACAATTTTTTTTATAATTATTATTGGGAGCCATGTATGGAAGAAAACTACAAGTATTAAATTTTTTTAAATAAATAAAATGAATCATCGGATATGAAATGAAGGTACTGAATTGAAATTGGATTGAGATCGAACAAAATCCATCAGATACACGCTAAGATAAAGAGTATGTTGGTTCAAACCGAGGTTGATTTAGATATGATTTGATCAAGTTATGACTAAATCTAATTTAATTGAATTAAATTGATTCGATCGATTTAAAATGAGTTAAGATTTTTTTTTAAAATCTATTTTTTATTCTCATAGCCTCGCTCCCATTGCCTCACACGCAAGTCTCCACACATCAGCTTCTTCTCTTTCTCCTTGTTTTTTTTTTCTTTCCATTCATAACTTAGTTATTTTTATCTTCTCCTTCTTCTTTTCCTTCTCCTTTTCTAACAAAGTTCTCTTATTTTTTTCTTTCTCTTCTCAAGAGCAATAGCGCCGTCTTTCTTCCTCTCCAACAAGAACATCTCTTATTTTTCTTTTTCTTATCATCGGAGTTAGTCGAGACCGTCAAAAAAGAATGTAAGACTTCCGTTGTTTTTTTTTATATTTGTAGTTATTTTGTTGTTTATTTTTCTTTTTCCTTAGTTCAAGCAAACCACCAGTAATTCTTGCTGTTCTGTTTGATTTATCATTTGGTTTACTTTGTTTCTCATCTTTGGTCAAATGCCAATAGTGAGAAAAATAGGTTACCATAGTAGTTTTCTAGCCATAACAGGAAGCCCAAACTTTTATTTTGTCCATTCTTTCAGTCCTTCACCCTAAGTCCAATAAACAACAAATAGGTTTATTTTCTTTCTTTTTAGTAAATCCAACCACCTATAATAATAAAATCTTTTATTCCGTGGCCAACTATTTTAGTTTTTCATAGCAAAGCTAGTATTTCAGCACCATCTTCATGGTATTTCCCCCCTTTCTTTAACTAGCCAATAATAGTAAATAGTGTTACTATTATTTTCACTATTCATTACATCAAATGCTACTATTTACTGTGGTATTGGTTGAGTAAGAGTTTGATTGTCAAGCAATCCATATATCTATGAAACACCCACCTTGTTTCGTTGATTGAGGTATTTTTTGTTAGGTTGAGTCATCTAGTTTATTCGATAATAACAAATACTAAATAATAATTTAGAATATATCGAGATAGTGAGTTCAATATTCGATAATAACAAATATTGAATGTCGTCTTTAGAGACGACGAAAAATAGTCGGCTATGCTAACATTAGTGGAGTGAGAAAGAGAAGGAGAGCAAAATGTTGCAGCGAAAACAAATATTTCCATCAACTCTAATTCAAGCTCCCCTCAACTCTAATTCTTAGATTTTTTTCTTGATTTAAGATAGACTATAAATCAATTTTACTTGATTATAAAGAATCTGGCCAAGGGTGTTTTATTAAGTGCTCCGTAGCTTGTTGTAAGAACTTATAATGTCATATTATGACATTTGTAGAAGCTTACTCCATTGTCTCATTTAAAGAAATGATTTAGTGGTGTGAGTATAATATAGATTGTGAAAGAAATGATTTAGTGGTGTCAGTATAATATAGATTGTGAAATAAGAGGAATCTACAAACCACGTTATATCTATTTGTTAGTATTGTAATTTTTTATATTTGTTTTTATTCAATACTTTGATATTAATTAATCACATACACATACTTGAATTTATCCTCGTGTTTGAGTTTGATGTATTGCAAGAATCAAAAGAAAAGCTTGGTATATCCCTTATAATATAAGACCATTATTCTAAATGAGAAAGATGCACACACTAACAACTAGGCAATGTTTATGTTCAATATAATATAGATTTGTTTGCATGGAAGATAGGTAAATATAGAAATGGGATAATATCCCAAGTTGATGATATAAATACATAATTGTTGAGAATGAGCTCAATCAACAATGAGGTACCTTACTAGGTTGAACTCCCCATTGCATACTCATTTGGTCTTCTGTTACTCATTGGCCAAGGACATTTGTTTTTATTGATATTTTCGTGACCTCTTAGAAGAGGTAAGAAAGTTGAGTGTAGTTGAATTTGTATATAATTTTGAGGCGATATAGTTCTTTTGATGATTTAATTAGGTAGCTACTAAGTTGATATAGTTTAGAAGGCAAGCGGCATCCGACCAAAGGCCTAGGTATCTGAATTAATAATAATAAAAAGCGGCAAAATAGTTTCCATACCTTTGGACAACTCCACTTGAAACTGCTTTTCTTCTTTTATTGCCTATCTCACTCTAGAAGTAAAATCTATTTGCACCTACCCTCTCCCCTCTTATTTCCCCTTCCCCTTTCCCTTGTTTACACAAAAGGTCCTTTTTTTTTCTTTTCAATTTACAGGTTTTATAAAATAAAATATTATTAAAAAAATATTTGTCACACCTTTTAACTTCGACAAATTTACATATATTAAAAAAATATTTCTCCTTTTTTAACTTTCAAATTTTATTTCTGAAAAATAAAATAAAAAATTAAACCCAAAAATAAGAGTTATATTAAAAAATAATTAACTAAGTAATATCGAGCTTGCGCGATCAGTCTCACCCATAAAGGTTTTTCATTTACTGTCAGAATAAATCGAGAAACGCTAATAAAAATTCATTCAGATGAACATTCTTATGTCCGTTTCTCATTAATTTTTTTTTTCTATAATATGTCATAATTAAAATTTAAATCTTAAATCTATTGATTATACATTGAAAGTCTTAACTATTACATCATTAACCAAAGGTAAATAGGAGCTATATTAAAAAAAAAAATGATTAATCAGGTTGGGTAACGTCGGACCTGGGGTGACCGGCCTGGCCCCACGGAAGTTTCCCACCGGCTACTAGGGTAAATCGGGAAGCGCTAATAGAGGTCTATCTAAATGGCCAGCATTCTTAGACCCGCTTCTCATTGGAGGAAAAATTTCCTGCAATGCACCGTAGCTGAGATATGAACCTTAGATCCTTTGATTATCCATTGGAGGGCCTAACCATCGCACCATTGTCCCGGGGGCAAACTGTGTTTGGGTAAACTTTTTATTGTGACTGACCCCACCGCAGAGCGGCCCCATATTCCAGAAACCCCCGAAGGGATTTTTTTAGAGAGGCACAGTACCACATTGTTGCTAAGAGGGCTCGAACACGGCACCACAGACAACATTACAACTTGTAATATATTGCTAAGAGAGCTCGAACCCGACACCTGACAACAGATGTTTCCGTACTTACCACTTGGGATAAGACACATTGACAAATAGGAGCTATATTAGCCACCATATGAGGTTGTCATTTGGTTGGTATCATTGTATGAGATGAGAGTAAATATATCATTTGCTCGTTGCACATCTAATTGTCCGTAAGATGTTTACTTCGCCATGTAAAGGGTGAAAGGGACTGCATATCGTCAAATATTCCACAGCAACCGAACACTGAATAAGTTGGAGAATTACAAAGAAAACTTTGTACACACTCTTCGAGTGTCAAAGTCGAGAAAGGAGTTGCACACCATGATGTTTAAACTCCAATTGAATAGGGTAAAAAAAAATTACAAGTATGACTGCACATGCATATATTTCACATATGATTCAGGAAATGTATGAGTGCAAACGTGGTTCTGTTTTTGTAAAATCAACTGTGTTAATTTTTAAGACGTACAATGTAGGACTTGAACATTCACACGGACAAGTGTTTGAGTCGTTACCATTCACAAAGACTTCTTTTGTTTGCTCGCCTGCCATTCTTTGCGGTCCGCTTCAATCTTTGCATGGACGTTGGCATGGAAACCAGGATATGGCTCGTACCCGATAAAATTAAGTACCTGGATGAAAACTAGAAAATTATTCTCCATACCAGATCCTCCCTAGTTCAAGTTGGATAAAGTTACCTCAAGCAGAACGAAGAATGGGGCCATCAAGAAGGCTTGAAAAAGGTTATCAAGAAGAGCGGGTGCTCGTTTCTGTGATAGTATGCAAGCAACAAATTGATCTCCAGCGAAACAATGTATAGATAGATATATTTGGCCAATAATCAAATTCATTAATTCACTGGGTAGAATGTACCTCAAATACTCCATGGCCTATAAATTGGAAGGTCCAGCAAAATAATTGAGCTGCCAAAACAACCTGTTCAAAATGCATTTGACAGAGCATCAGTCTACATAGATCTGGAAATCAAGTGCGATACTTGTCTGCAGTTTAGATCCAAAAATGACTACATTTGTAGATGAAGTTTCCTGTGTACGACAATACTTTAATCGATATTAAAAGAAGGCGAAGAAAACATGTTTCAGGATAACAAACTGACATGAAGCTTGACCGACTTACTTGACTATAAGCACCAAACTATAAAACCCAACTACTTGGATTGAAGATCCCCTAATGGAATTAAAACCTCAGAATTCAGAAACCATCACAAGAGTCGAGTAAACGTTGGTCATAGAAAAAGCACAAGCAAATTGATGTCTCTTTTAAAATGTCAACCGTCTGTTTATAAATTGCAGAATCAGAATCCAGATCACAGGAATCAAGATTAACTGATCTGGGAATATTAAAACCAGTTTTATGTAAACAATTGAAATCAGGATACAATGATATTGTAAACTAGAAAAATTATAAATTAATATATTCTCAACAACTAAATAAATCAAATTTGTTATACAGCATAAAATTTCTTATAGTCATCAAATGATCAACAGAAGTTCATACATTGCAAATCTATTAAACTCTTAGTAGTTACAAATACTTAAATTGTTTATAATTATTTGATAATTAATATGGAGGTAAGTATTAAAAATTTATATTAAATAGCTCACCTAAAAATAGTTGGTAATTTGTATTAAATCTAAAAAATCTAAAAATTTAAATATTAGTGTACCCAGTTACATGATTGAATGAGATTGTTTGCCTGTTTAATATAGATATTTAAATAGATCTTTAATCACAAATCATATCTAATTTTTAGTAGTACTTAACATAAATACATAAAATAGGCAAAAGAAAATCATATTAATACACTACTGATGACACTAGCTCATATTTGCCTTATGTAAACAGCTCTGTTATCCATCTGCCATTCTTGCATCTTGGGTTAAAGCCCACAAACCTCACATCAACTAGCCACCACATCGAGGTTTAAACTTTACTGTTGAGCAACACGTTATTGCACATATGCCTTGTCCAAAAAATTCAATGATGCAGGTTAACCTTCACCAAGGTTGACCTCTACCTTGATTTGACTACTCCACTATGTTATATGTGCATTAAAACTATTGCAAGTATGGTCGAAATTTCGGCATTTGACCTATACTATTTCAATATTGTGCCGATGTTCTGATGTATAGTGCAACGAATTTGAGGCGGAAGGAGGAAGGAGATGAAGAAAAAAAAGAAGAGAAATAACTATATGCCTACGTTAGCCATATAGCTAAGTTTGGACTCTCTGTCTCATTTGAAATAATATGATTTTGACATTATGCTGTATGAATACAAGCTAAAAAAAATAACAAACAATATTTTGTCTCTTTCTTTTGTCTACAAAAAAATAACAAACAAGTTTGGACTCTCCGTCTCTTTCTTTTGTAGCATGCACCATGACCTAGAGGTCACGGGTTCAAGTCTTGAAAATAGCCTCTTGTAAAACAGGATAAGACTGCATACAATAGACCTTTCCCTGGGACCCCGCATTGACGGGAGCTTCGTGCATCGGGCTTCCCTTTTGTAGCATGCACCATGATCAACATCGATAAAGGAGAGATTCTCTATGCCAAGTAGTATTGAGTTTAGTAATTTATCTGAGTGATACATTGACTCCAAGATCTCAAACCACAGGTACCCAACATCAAAATTAAGAGTGATTTCGTTGACTCTGATTTTGGCAAAAGATTATATATATAAATATATATAAAGAAATTAAAAAAATAAAGATTTTTGTCTAGTTTCACTTTATTGTTTTGGCAAAATGTATAAGGAAAGATCAAATTGGAGTTTCCCAATCACCAATCCAACACTATTGAGATCGATTGTTTTTTCAAACTATACATTTCAGTGATCGGAATGTTAAAAACTAATACAAAGAATAAAAGGTAACCAAAAGAATGTCTAAATAAAATGTTACCAACTTAGGGATTTCTCCACTATATATCAGATGTTGACGTCTGCATATATACTCCAACGAATTGATATATAACAAAAATACAGGAAAGGAAACAGATTGCATTTTTCATGTGTACAATAAGAATGTAGAAACAAGGAGAGGCTACCTACTTGCTTCCTTAAAAAATCAGTAGTTTATAAGGTCAGCATATTCTGAATAATAACTTGACTCATGCAAGTCACTTGAGTAGGAAAAACAAGCAAAAAGGATCAACTCAAACCAGCCATTGGCATTCATTTAGTGAAGTACAAAAGGCATAAAAATAAGAACTTTTAAATTCCAAGTATAATTAATGGGGTATATGCATCTTTTTTTCTCCAACATTGGCTCTATATAGTCATACTAATGTAACGAATAAAAAAGAAGTTGCAGATGCATAGAGAGGAATTATAGAGACGAGGACAAAAGAAAAAAAATGAACAAAGCAGATTATAAGCCTACAGCTACCTTTGTATCATTTACATAAGTCCTTAAATCATTCTTTCGAGTCAATTGGTACTGGCCCAAATACTGTTAAGCATAATAATCAAAGATAAATTTTAGTAGAAAAATAATGTGTAGTACTTGTAGGACATTGTAGTAAATTATAGCATTCTAAGAGTTTCAATAAATTTACTAAATTAAAATTTAAATAAAATATATAGATTTATATAATGTACAATTTATTTTCTTAATTAAACCCGCAAATCCAGAATTTTTATTCAGAAATTTACAGTTGTCTAACTTCTAAATTAATGATTTATCTAGTTGAATCAGTTTTTAGGGTTGATAAAGTTGAAAGTAATTTAGCAATTTGTATGAAATCATTACACTAATATATGGGACTGTAACACTCGTCTCAAGCTATTGAAAAATTATGCAATTGTTACATAATAAAAAAGAGTCCCATCAAATCCCCAAAAAATAGAAAATAAATAAATATTTGATATTGGGTGCAAGAAACTATCAGAGAAGTGATATATGACCAAAGAAGATGAACTAAAAGTAGTTGATAAATCTATTCATCAACGTTGTCGAGGCCTTGAGGAGATAAGACAACATGCATCAGCACAACTGAAGTACATGTGATGGAGTGACAATTGGATAAGTACATTAGTAGGCCAAGCAACCTTGATTGTGATGGTGATGCAATAATATTGCTTGAAGGTGAGTCTGGTGGACGATAGATTAATAAAGGAGATGAAAAAAGCCATTGTTGTTGCATTGAAGGATGAAAGCTAGATGAGTAGTAGAAAGGGAGAAGCATGGAGGAGAGATGACGCACATCACACCTGAATCTTCATCTCAAAATGGTTTCTGGCTTCACTTGCACTACTACCAAGTTGCAAGTAAAGAAATATTATTTTTATAAGAAAAACATACTGCTATAGCTACATATGAGGTCCCAATCAAGTTAAACTAACACTAAATTGAGTTAAGTGTTAAATCTAGCAAATAATAGTAATTGTAGCAAATAGAGGATCACCAATACCAAGGATAACTTGAAATATGGACAAAAGATCAAACAAGTCTAAAAGAAACACTATAATTTGTGACTTGGATAAGAAAGGTCCATATGTGCAAGTGGTCAATGATCACTCAAAAGAACAACAAGAGGACAATGACAACAAACTCACAAACCAAGTAGTCACAAGTGCAAATTGAAAAATCTAAGGATTCAATGCCCTCTATTCTCTCATATCAAATGTTACATTGTTGCATACCCTTAAGCCATCAAAGTCATTGCATGGCTTCACACCCAAATCCTAGCCTTTCCACACACTTAGAGAGATGGTAGGAACCATTGTTTAGAATCTCATATAGTACCGGGCGGCACAAATGTATCATACGGATAAATTATCAAAATTTGATACTACTCGGTACAAGCAATGTCTTATGTGTCGCTGTGTCAATCATGTCCATAAGTATGGTGTTATGCCAACACTTAATAACCCTTGATATCCCTTGACATGTTATAATATGGGTTAAGATAAATTAAGATAATGTTGTCATCTTATTCTTTTCTTATTTAGTTTTTCCTCCTTTCACCTCCAATTCACCACTAGCAGCATATATCAAAATGTCGAAACAATACCAAAACAATATCAAATTAGTCAAAGACGAAAACTTCAACATGGCTTGGGATTTTGAACCTTAGTAGGAACCTAGGTTTTAGTTACTTCAACATTAAGTCATAGAGTCCTTGTTTAGGAAGAAGGATGACTTATTTTAATCTCTAAGAAACAAGACAATGTGAATCCAAAATTTTCAACGATGGTTTCAAAATGCACATGTAGGTGGCATGCAATTGATGATTACATAGTGCATAAATGGAGGCGTAAAAAATTTGCAACTAAAGTTTCAAAATGCACATGTGGGTGGAATGCAATTGTCATATTGCATATAAGGATGCATATGCGGTTGACATAAAATACAAAAAGTACTTATAATTAACTTATATTCAATAAAGTATAATAATAAGCACATTGAATTCAAATTTACATAAAAAGTAAATGTCGGTCATATGATGCAAAATGCACAATATATACTGTTGGAAAGTTGACAATTATTTTAGGATAGTTGATTGTGAAAATCCCTTGATATGGGGAATCCCTTATCATGGACATCCCTGATATGAGGATCCAATTTAGGAATAAAATATTTTAATTTATTCTTTTCTATTTTTTTGATTTCTATACATAATCAATGTACAATGTACATATACACATTCTTGTGCATGATGAAAAAAGAGAATTTAATTCCACGTTTCTTTTCATGGAATCATAGCTCTAGGGTTTTGTGCCTCTGAGATTTTCTTTTTCTTGATATTTATTGCCAAGTTTTTGTTTGCTCTTTCTCGTCTTTCATTGTCTATTTATTGTTAGCCTTCATTACCGATTTCCTCTTCTTTTTCTTCTTCCTATTGTGCTGACCTTGCTGGTTGGTATTTTTTTTTCATATTCTACAATATCTAAGATTGTAGAAACAAACAACCATGGTTTAAAATCTCGAGCCGCATCAGAATTTTAGTTTATGACCGGAACAATACGGTTTCGGTATCTATCGATATGATTTCGGTATTTTTAAATATAAAATATATTAACTAAAACTAAAATATTTAACATAATATTTAAAAATAAAAAAATATATAAAAAATATTTTTTTAAAAAAAAGATAAAGATAAATAAATAAATATTTTATTATATATTTTTAGAATTAAAATACATAAAATATATAATTAATTAGATAATTTTATTAGGGTTTAGTTAAGCCTCTTTAGATTATCTCTATCATAGCTAGGACTTAATTGAGATAATCAACCGTAAGTTTCTCAATTTTAATTAAAAAAAACCCGCCCTCCTTGCGCAACCGACACAACACAGTCGTTGGATTCGTGCGACCCCTCCGGCGTGGTCACAAGGTCATGCGAGCCTTCCGTAACGACCATGGGGGTCGCACGACGCCTCTGCGGCTGCCGCAGGGCCTGGTGCTAGTTCGTGCCAGTGCCGGTTGGCAGGCGGAACGAAATGTTTCGCTCGGCTCGACACGAGATTTTAATCCATGCAAACAACCCTCCTCAATTTGATGAAGAGTGACAAGAACCCATCTCCTTACCAGTGAATTACTGAATATCAAAATATCCACCACTCTTACAGGCTCAACGGACAAAACTATCTGGAATAGTCTCAACTAGTATGTACATTACTCTTTTTATAGAGTTGACTCAATAACAAATATGGAAATAAATATTAGTTTCCAAATCACAAACAAATTAAATCTCTAATTATTACAGACACTTTATTCTTTAATATTCTTCAATTTGTTTCCTTTTATTGGTGAAGTGCTAAATTGAAATTATCTTCAATTTCTTTTTCTTCAAGTGTTGCCTATTATGATGACTTATTTCCTTCTCCCTGACTAAAAAGAACTCGACTCCATTGAGTGGGGAAATCAAGTCTGTCGGTGCCGCACATTGGCGTAAGGTGGCGACATCTCTCTAACTGAATTGGATAGAAACTTAGGAGAGACCTCTCTAAGCTCTTCTTCAGTGATCCAAGTATCATCAATTTCTAAAAGTCTTTTCCAACGAACTAGATATCTATGAGTATTTTCGTTCAGAGATATCACTATTTGACGATCCAAGATATTCTTAATCTGATGAGAAGGTTGTGACACAGATGGAAGCGTGGGAACCGAGATTGTTGGTACGTGACCTTAAGGCAAATCAACTAACAAAGACGAAGGTTCGAATGTCCCTCGATTTGATAGTAAGTCCTCAATGTTTAAAATTGAACTGATGTTAAAATTAGCATGCAAGTCAACAACATATGCATTAGTTTTAATTTTTCTCACAATTTACAATGGACCAGAGGAGCGAGCATAAAGTTTTTTGGAGTTTTTGAGAAAACGTTCTGGGTAAATGCGGACAAGCACATAGTCTTCTATATTGTATTCCTTAAACTAACGATGTGCATCAACTTGTATTTTATAAGTCTCATAACTCAATGTAATTTTTCTCCTGACATCAATATCTTTTGACCCATACACGATTTCGAATGGACTACGACCCGTAGATCGATTTACTGAATTGTTGTAAGCAAATTCGGTAAGTAGCAAGATTGAGTCCCCAATACCAGGTTTTTCACCCACTAAATATCTCAACAAATTTCCTAGATTGCGATTAACAACCTTGGTTTAGCCATCAATCTATGGATGAAAGGTGGAAGAAAATTGAAGTTGTGTCCCACATAATTTCCATAGTGTTTTCCAGAAATAGCTAACAAATTTCACATCTCTATTTGATACTATAGATGTAGGTAACCTATGCAAACGAACGATCTCCCTAAAATTTTTTTTAGCTATCTGTGATGCATCATTTGTTTTATTGTATAGAATAAAATATGTCATTTTTGAAAATCGATCTACTACTACTAAGATCGAATTGTGACTTCGGTTAGTCCAAGGCAATCCTAAAATAAAGTCTATGCTAATGTCTTTCCAAGGTTCATAGGGTATAGGTAGTAGGATGTACAATCCTATGTTTTGTTTAGTTGCCTTTACTGTTTGACATGTACAACATTATGATACGATCCGTGCAACATCTCATTGCAATGAAGGCCAATAAAATTAATCTAATACAAGGGCAATAGTCTTGTCTTTTCCAAATTGTCCCCTAGGAATGCATAAATGTGTACTCTTAAATAGGTAATCATCTTGGATCACCAAATCTACAAAATAAGGTTCCCATTTTGAACGTCTTGGAAAACTGTCCCAGAACAATGATTTGGAGTCGATCAAATCCTACTACAGTCATATTCATGGTGTATATTGTGGCAACAACACGACTTAGCGCATCGGCTAATTTGTTGTCTACATGATGATTCAGAACAAAAGTATACTACTGCAAGAACTCAACCCACCTAGCATGTTTAGTGCTTAATTTCTTCTGTGATTGAATGAAACTCAACGCTTTATAGTCTGAATGGAAAATGAATTCGTGGTAGTAGGTATAACGTCAATGTGTTGGGGCTTGTAGTAGGTAAAACTCTTTGTCATAGGGGAATAACATTGTTGAGTCTCATTGAATTTTCCACTGAAGAATCCAATTGGGTGACCTTCTTGGCTTAATATGCCCCCTATACCTACTCCTAATGTGTCGCAAGACACCTCAAATGGTTTGGATAGGTCAGGATGTCTAACAATATGAACCCTACTCATTCTTTCTTTTATCTCCCTAAAGGTAGCTGAGGTAGATTTCGTCCACTGAAATTCCCCCCTTTTTTAAGGAAATTCGTTATGGGGGACATGATGGGTACTAAAGTCCTTAACAAAACGATGATAAAAGGTTGTAAAGCCATGAAAACTTTGAGCCTCTGAAAGGGTATGCAGCTCAGGCCATTCCTAGATTACCCTAATCTTTTTTGGATCTGTCGAAATGTCTTCTACATAAATAATAAATCCAAGGAAGAGAACTTGGAGTTGTAGGAAGGAGCATTTCTTTAGATTGACAAACAATCTTTCCTTTCTAAGAGTCTCTAGGATGAGGCAGATGTGCTTCCAGTGGTCATCATGTGTCATTCTATAGATCAAAATAGACTATAAGAAATTTTCTTATGAAAGGTTTTAAGACTCGTTCATCAACCTCATGAAAGTACTAGGAGCATTTGAAAGTCTAAAGGGCATGACTAACCACCCATACACTACATCTTGTGTTTTAAAGGCACTTTTCCATTCATCACCCTAATGTTAATTCGATGATATCCACTACACAAGTCAATCTTAGAGAACCAACATGCTTCGACCATCAAGTATGTCATCAAGTCTCAGTATGGAAAACCTATACTTAGTTGTGATCTTGTTAATGACACGACTATCCATACACATTCTTCAAGAATCGTCCTTCTTAGGAACCAAAACGGGAACAACACATGGACTCATACTTTCTCTAAGAGTCCTTTGACTTGCCTTTTTCAGTTCAACAAGCTCTAGGGGATTCATACGATAGTGGGGTAGTTTGGGCAATTGTGATCCTAGGACTAGATCAATAGCGTGTTGGGTTTAGCGCATAGGTGGGAGTTTGTTGGGTGATTTTTCACTAGTTATATCTTGAAACTCATCTAAAATCTCTTCACCCTTAGGGGAAAGGTCTTTTGGTGAATCTCTAGTGTTAAGTATGAGGTTCTGAGTTACTAATGCTATCATGATTCCCGACTCTTTTCCTTCTTCAAATTGAAGTCATGTAAGAAGGTGGAGAGATTGTTTTGAGGATTAGGCAGGTTTAGTTATTGACTTATATTTGGGCTTACGTTCGCTAGGCCTGGTCGGGTATAATCGAATATTTTGGCCATTATGCTTTAAAAAGTAGGTGTTTTCCTATCCATAGTGGGTAACTAAGCGATCGTAAGGCCAAGACCGACCAAGAATGATATGGGCTACACTCATAGGAAGATTATCACACCATATTTTATCCTTATATGGACCTATCTCTATAGGAACCAAACACCTCTGTGTAACTGAAAGGAAAGTCTCATTTACCGATGCCACTTTCCTTATATTTAAAATCTGTTTAATCTCTACCCAGTACGTCATTGGTTCTTCTCCGTTTGCAGCGTATTGATCTTAGATACCGTATTTCTACGTTGAACCAACAAGTTTGATTTTTGCAAATCGTGCTTGTTCAGTTTGGGTCATACCATATACCAATCAATCAAAGTAATCCTAAATCTCAGCGACCTAGTCGAGGAATGCGTTTGGGTCTAGTCGACCATCAAATTGGGGGCATCTATGGATAATATCTATTTTTGGTCTAAGTTCAGGTCTAACTCTAGATCAGATTTTGGTGTTTTGAAAGTGGTCTTCCTTGTTAGTGACTGATTGATGGTCCTGAGGTGATTGATGCCTAGATAATTGTTGAGCTACGTTGGATATGTGGTCTGTGGGCTCAGGACTCATATCTTTTAGTAGCTTGTCGATTATGTTAGCTATATAAACTTTAAACATTCTAGGTCTTCCACTCTTGATTAGATGGTCTTAAGCTCGTCTTTCACAAGTTCACACCTAGCACCTATTTCTCTAATGGTAGGGTTTCTCGTCATAGCCGATGTGGAGGTTCAACAAGTAATGAAATTTATAAATTATGTGGCATAGTAATTTTAAGGAAACAAATTAGAACTTAACTAATGAAGAGATAAATAGGAAATCAGATAAATTAGATGATTGAAAATAGGGGCAAAGTAATGATAAGACAAATAGGAAATTCGATAAATAAAAGGACTTGAAATGGCGACATAAGAAGGTAATCAAACATGATTGTAACATATATGAAAATAAATAATATGTGAGTTAAATAGACAATGCACATAAATTAATTAACCTGCTAAATTCAAACAATCAGTAATTTTCAAGTAAGAACGATACACGAGTTAATGTAAGCCTCTTTGTTGAAAATCTGCGTAACGAAGTCCACGTACTTTGGAAAGGAAAGGAGAAGTTGGTGGGAAAAAGACGTATAGAACCGAATTCAACTTCGACTCTGATACTAATTGATGTAGAATAACAGATCAACAAACATGATCCTCACCAAGAGGAGGAAACTTACTTTCACCCAGAGAAGAAAAGTGGAAAGTCAATTAATAAAGATGATTAAACTACAGACTCTGGACACCTTTTATAGACTTAACTCAATAACAAATATAGAAATAAATATGCTCAAAGGAAAAACCCATAATTTAGTAGGGATTATAATTAATTCCCTATTTATTGCCTAAATAGAAAATAGTAGTTACCAAATAACAAACAATTCAAATCTCTAATTATTGCAACCACTTTATTCTTTAATTCTTCAATTTGTTTCCTTTTATTGGTGAAGTGCTAATTTGGAATTATCTTCAATTTCTTTTCCTTCAAATGTTGCCTATTATAATGATTTATTTCCTTCTCTACATTAATGACATTCTTCCTCCTCTCCTTTCCCCTTCTCCTTTGGCACACCTCTAGCACCAACACAATGACGATGCTATCTCAAGCCAACTGGGGACCGAAACCTTGATTTAACATTTTTAAAAAAAATTATTTTCAACTTTAAATATATAAATTAAAATGGAAATTGTAAACATCATCATTCCACTATCAGCCGACCCCACATAGTGGGATAAGGCTCGGTTGTTGTTGTTGTTGTTGTTGTATCATTCCACTATCATAAAGCATTATTAAAATTCATCATTTAGTTAATATATGAAAAATGCAATACGATATTTATGAATGATAATTAAATAACAACTTCTATAAGAGTTAAAAAGAATCTTATTTAATTGAAAACATTTAAGAAGGAAAAAGAAATGCTATAGTAAGTGTCAATCTTTAAAATCTCTAATTTTGGAAGAAAAGGTTTCAAATCAAAAGCCAAGTTATTGAAATATCCAAACTAGACCAAGTTAGAAACTTCCATTGTACTTCATGTCTAACTTGTATCAAACTTAACAAAGTTCAACAGAAGTAACAAACTTAACGAAATTTATATAATACAAAAAAGAAAGTACTTTGAATTTTTTCAGGCAACAAGAAAGAAACAAAACTAAAAAAATATTTATTCAGTTTCAATCTCTCTTATTGAAACAGTCAATGAAGAGCATATGCAATGAGAATTTAGTTGAATCGATTATGTTAATCCAGTAAGAAGTTCAATCAAGACAACCCATGATACATAAACCTCCGTAGGTTGTGTGAATATTGTTTTAATTGCTAGGATAGATAACAAACTAATCATGAAAATAACTTTTCAAATCTAAAGGGTGTAAAAAACAAATGGCCTTTTTGTCTCCTGCTAGCTAGGCTTGGAGTAAAAGAAAGAGGATATTTGTTAGCTAGCTGGATTGAGATGATTCTTGCCACAAAATGCAGGGTAAAGTTTTCCAAAATCAAAACAAAGAGAAAAGATTGCAACGAAGGTGCCAACCAAGTCCCATCCAGACGTCCATAAAAAACTTGGATCAAATGAAATGGGACTGAGCATTCAATTATAGTAAAACATTTATAAAAACTCGTAGATGCAACAGAAGAATCAAGCGACTGTGAAATTAGTAGTAGTTAAAAAATATAGTACCTTTCGAATTCTAATAAGGTTATAAAAGAAAAAATATACAGGCACCGTGTTTGGTTAATGGAGAGACAAAAAAAGCTTAAAAACTAAGAAAAACTGACATGGACGTGCAGACAGTAGATAAAATGATTTAGGACGAAGGTGTGTCCAAGTCTTACCATTTTTGTTCCAAGATGAGCAGGGAAAGAGAAATTTCAGATCTACATGCTCTCAATTTCATCGAGAACGAGCGAAATTGTATCAAATTGTCAGAAATAAAATAAAACTTACCTTCCAGGCGAGGGGGAATCCGAGGCGAAGGGCGAGAGCACGGCTGCCGATCCAACAGAGGAAGCAGAGGAGGGCAGCGAGGGAGCCGGCCTTCCTGTCCATGAGGACGTAGAAGAGGGCGTAGACAAGGGCGAAGACGAAGGCGAAGTTAAGGGGCAGGGTACCGGAATCGGCGAAATCGAAGGGGAGGTGGAAGAAGGGAGGGGTGAATTGGAAGAGGAGGAGAGATGTGAAGAAGATGGGCCAGACGAAGAGCGTGTGGATGAGAACGTTGATGGGGTCGCTGTGGTAGGCGCCATAGAAGGCGAACTGGCGCTCGAGATCGAAGAGAGCCTGCTTCGCCATCGCTGCTGTTCTGCTTCCGGCGGATCGATCGAATGATAATTCCGGTGAGAAGGAAGAGAGGTAGGTAGGTAGGTAGGTCTAGTTTTCCAACTAACCCCCGGGAAAAAGGATAGGAAGAAACCGCGGCGCGCCGCGTCGGTGTATACACGTCGTAATGCCGTTGTTTAATCCAGTTTGAGCGAGTGGAACGTGCTTGGGCCGGCTCATGGGCCACCATCGTCCACAATACAATGCAGATGATCTGTACAATTGACTATATGTAGATAATTAAAATTATACAAATACTAATGAAACTAATCATAATCAAAGAATGTTAATCATTTAGATATATTTTTATTAGTATTTTTTAATTTATTTTGATAATTAATAAAAAAAATTTATAGAATCGAATCGATCATTTTTAAAATTAATCGATTCGAAAAACTAAATATTTGGATTAAAAAAAAATCATAATGAATATCTATTTATATTTTTTTCACTAGAAAAGGGATGATCTAACAACTTTTATTCATTGTCAACGTAAGTTAGGAGAGTATGCAAAAATACTCTTGAGTGCATTGTAGCCCTTATGATATTAGGGCTTGTTCATCACTATGAGTCGACTTCCTTCCTATTATCACTTTGTGTGCACATAAGTTATCTAACATTGTGCTAGAGATTCATCAAACTGTTCTCTAGTGCTTGAAGCTCAATGTCAAATACAAAGCTTTCATTCTACCAAATGTATAAAGTAACGGTGGAGTCAAAAATTATAACAAGCTAAAAAAAATAATGAAAAATAAAATAATATATTACAATTAAAATCATAAGTAAGATACTTATTCACTGTGGATTATAATCTCAAAAACTTTCTCATTAGCAAAATCTTCAATTTTTTTATTATAAAACTTGTAAGATTCGAAAACTTTCGATAAAAACTTTGACAATATAATCTTTTATATCTCCATCGTCCTGTAAAAAATTAATGAACTTTAAATAAAATAAATATCTCTAAAATCAATTAATCAAATTAAACATTTCTCAACTAAAAGATACAAAGATGATCCATATATATATAAAAGCATATTATTAAAGTTATGATTTACGATTCTTCAAAATATAATATTCATCAATTATAGAATTTGAATCAATATTTGTAGTAAACTCTCTCTCAATATATATAATCATAGAATCTGTCAGAAAATCCTCTCCTATTTTATTACAAAGAACTATTTTAACATGCTTCATAACCGAAAATGTACATTCTATAGTTGCTGTGAAAATAGGAAAAGCTAAAACTAGATGGATCCACTTGTCGATCAAATTATAGTATTGTAATTTTTTTGTTTCAAATATCCCTCGTCACAATTATGAGATAATGGACATTTTCTAAAAAAAATCATGACAAACTATATCGAGTTTATAATGTTGTAGTTGACACCTCAAATTATGTATTTTCTGTTAAGTGAAGTCCTCAGGATAATACTTCTTAGCGAGAGTATAAATTTTATTGATGTTGAACCATTTAAAATGATCTTTTGGATCTAAAGCAGAGCTAAACATAAGAAGTTCTACTATCTCATCACTGAATCTAGAGTTTAAGTCTTCCAACTGAAAATCTATTACAACATTAAATATATCATAATGAAAGTGATGCTCAACTGTGATGATATCCTTTTGCCAACATGAATGACTAGAATGCTTATAATGAGCACTCATCTCCGGTATATAAACATCCAATATTGAGCAAAATGATTTGACACATGAAAGAAGAATATCAAAACCATCATTTCTCAATGTTAGGAGAAGTACTTTAATTGTAGAGATCAAATCCATTACATTTATGATATTAAGAGATTTTTGTTGCAAGATACGACAAAGTAAATTTGTGATTCCCATAATTTTATGCTTCAAATGTAAAATCAAAATGAAATCAAAAGACTTCATCACTATTAAGGAACTACCAGCTTCCCCATGCATCGAAGTACATGAACCATCAGTGATAATGCTTTCAATTGTGGCAAAAGGCGAAATGCTCGCCCCCAGCGCCCCCGCCAGTCCGTCCCAGGACCAACACGGAGGAAGTAAATCACGGGGGCTAGTCTAGCCAGCCCGAACAGTGACTAGTGCATAAGGGGGGCAGGAACCTGGAGTGATAATGCTTTCAAGAACCTTAATAGTTGCACCATACAAGCTGCAAATAGAATCAAAATGGGAGCTCCAACTAGTAATTCCTGCTCGATGCAAAGTACCAATCTGATTGACACCTCGCTAGTCTCGCATTCACCAGCAACAATAGATGTGCAATTTCATTAACTTGAGCATATTTTAATTCGATATTGCATTTGGAAGAAGATATAACAAGATTGACAATAGTCGTCATATTCAAAAAAGAAAAGTCATATAGAGATCTTCTTTTCAGTAGCTGCAACTAACGCTAGCTAGAGTCGTGGGCAAAATAATGCACATAATATACATAGGAGTAGGCAATCTTTAAGAAATAAAGCTTGTAATCCATTAAAAGCACCACACATGTTGCTAGCACCGTCATACCCTTGATCTTGCATATTATGAATTTCTAGATTATATCTAGTGAGGATATTACATATTTCTTTCTTAAGTGTTGCAACTATGGTATCATGAACATGCACAATTTAGAAAAAAAAATACTCATGCAAAAAATCATGAATGTCAACAAATCTCAAAATTATAGTCATCTATTCTTTATTAGATACATCCTTCGTTTCATCCACCAAAATACAAAATTTAGAATCTCCAATTTCATCATTTTATTTATGACTCTGTTACCAATAATGTGCAAGATTTCTTTGTGAATTTCTAGTGAGGTATATACTTTGAATTTCTTAGAGTTTTCTCTAATACAATATCACCAATACTAGCATTCCATTTTTCCAAAAGTTTTAACATCTCAATGAAATTACCATGATTTTGAGAATTTGAAGATTCATCATGACCTTCAATCCACACATGCTTGCAAACTAAGCCAATGGACACTCTCAATTATTGCTGTAAACCTTAATCGCTTCTTTTGAATCTGTTCAGAAAATTTTCAATTCATAACTTTATCTATATGTTGAGTTACATTCATCAAATTAACAACAGATTTTGCATATTTATTATACACCAAGTTAGAACTTTCCATATGAGACAAAAAGACACACTTGGCTCCATCATTAAGGTGTTTCCAACTTTCAGCTATAAATGTAGATGGTTGTTCTTCACTTAATTCAAAAAGATAACATAGAAAACAAAATATTGCATCCTTTGAAAGAAAGTGCTCTAACCATGGAAATTTTTTAAACCATGTATATTGAAATCGATGATGTTGTTTTCCTAATTCATGGGTACTCCGACAATTTAGGTTGATATGACCCTACCTTGGCAGTCTCGGGACTATCCGATCTTGACTTTTGGATTTCTAGTGAAACCCTACGTTGGATCAACACCTACTGTTCCTTCAACAGGGAATGCGTCCTCACCTACTCCTCTCAGGAGAATATACCTATTGTCAAACATCTGGTCCTCCAGACCTACTTGGACTTTTGCTCAGCATCCGATCTTGACTTTCAGGACTACCCGCTAGACGTCCGATCCTCGACCCATTTAGATTTTTGCTTGGTGTCCTCGACCCCCAGGGCTTCCCGTTTAGTGTCTTCGACTCCTAGGATTTCTGCCCAACGTCCTCGATCTACCAAGTCTTCTGTCTAGTCACCTTGACTAGGACTTTGTTGTCCAGTCCACACGACCATGTCTTCTTTGCCCAATCCACTTGATCAGGAATTTTGCACAGTCCAACAGACCAGGACTTCTTTGCCTAGCCTCAACTAAGACTTTCCTGCACACTCAGTCAAGTTCATCAGAACAACAATAACCCTTAACTTTAAACCTTTGCCAATATCAAAACTTAGGTTTGATTAGCTAGTGCTTTCAGCACCAACACTTGGTAGATCAAGGACATTGGATAGAAGTCTTAGGGATCGAGGACACTAGGCAGGAAGCCCTGCGTGTCGAGGATACAAGACAGAAGTCTAGACGGGTTGAGGACCAAACGTCTAGCGGGAAGTCCCGAAGGTCAAGATCGGATGCTGAGCAAAAGTCCAAACAGGTCTAGAGGACTAGTTGTTTAGTAATAGGTAATCTCTCCTGAGAGGAGTAGGTGATGACGTGCTCCTCGAGAGGGAATAGTAGATATCGATTTGACCTAGGGTTTCACTGGAAACCCAAAAGTCAAGACCTGAAAGTCTAAATTGGACTACTACTTTACACTTTAATGCTATATATTTGTTGTACTAACTCTGTGATGTAAAAATTCAAAGTTGGCCAGAATTGGGGATACTAGGCACCTGTATTGGATCCAGGCGCCTGAAGATCCGAGTGCCAAATAGCATCCAAGCGTTTTGAATACCCCGAACTTGACCACACAAGCTGCTGAGTTGGCACAGTCAGATTGGTCAATACACGTCTGCTTCTAGCGCGTGGGAAGGGATAAGGGCGACTCGATTAGGGCTTCGTCTAGTTAACGCCATGTTAGCGATTGAGACGTTTGGATGTGGATAACCTGTGATGTAAGCAGATCAGATAGACCTCGATTGAGGCGCCTGGTAAGGTCAATAAAAGAGGCTTCGACTAGCAACTCCAGAACACAATTCCCTATGACTTTCATACTCGCGTGCTGCTCCGAAAAGCTCTCTACTACGCCAAAATACTGCTTCGACAACCAACACTAAAGATGTTACTCATTTAAGTTATCGGTGACATTAGTATTTGTATTTACTTTGTATTCAAGTTCGTTTGTACTTATCAAGCTATTAGTGGATTGCCAACGAAAGCGATCAAAGGTCGTGGGCCTTGGACTAGCAGTCGTCGGGCTATAAACTAAGTAAAAAGAAACGTGTTAGCCTTGTCTTTATTTCTTTTCTATTTTTGCTTCTTTAACTCTTGTTTTTTGAAAAAGTGAAAAAGCGACACACGCTATTCACCCGCCCTCTAGCGTATTCTTCACTCCTACAATTGGTATTAGAGCGGAGTCACTCTGAATTGGTACAACTATCGTTTGAGCATTTTTTTTCTTATGCTTTTTTTTTGATTTTTCGTTTTTAATTTTTTACCGTGAGTCAGAATTGGTGCAATCACCTCTTCTGACAAATATTTTGGTTTTGCATAGATTTCTCGAAGTTGATGCAGCACCACTCGAGCGATATTTTTTTTTCCGAGTACGTTATTCTTCAAGCACTGCTAATCCAAGACTAAGTCTTGGGACATTCTTTTATTTTTTTTTCTTTCTCGCAAGATTTTGCAATGGCCCATCAAGAAGGCTACAATACCACATGCCCGCCTCTTTTCTCTAGTGAACATTTCGACTACTGAAAGGGCTAGATGGAGTATCACCTGAAGACCCAGATGGAAATGTGGATAGTGATCCAAACCAGATTCACTATCCCCACCAAAAATGGAGAACCCCTCGCCTATGACAAATGGGGCGCACCAACGAAGAAGAAAATCGAGGCCACCACTAAGGCAACTCAAACCCTACAATGCGGGCTGACCAAAGAAGACCTGAATTGGGTTGGACCCTTCAAAAGCGCCAAAGAACTATGAGAGAAGTTGATTGAGCTACATGAAGGGACCTTCGACACAAAGGTAAGTAAGCATAATTTGTATTTAAATAAACTGTATAATATTAAAATGCAGGACAAAGAATCAACAAGTCAACTTCACGCCAGAATCCAGGACATCCTCAATGGATTATACGCGATTGGACAACAAGTCAAAAATCGTGACATAATCAGCTACACTTTGAAAGCATTTCCGAGAAGCACTTTGTGGGCATCTATGGTAGATGCTTACAAAGTTTCAAGGGATCTTTCAAAGATTAAATTAGATGAAATTTTCTCAGAATTTGAATTACACGAACAATCTAATGCTACTCTGATCGAGAAAGGTATCGCTTCGCTTGCAGGAAAAATCAAAACAAATGAGCAAAAGCACAAGTCCCAATTCGAGCCCGAGTCCAAAGATGAATCAGATTTGGAAGACGACGACGAGATCACTATTGAACTAGTTAACCTAGTTCGGAAATTACTTAAAAAGCAAAGAAGAAAGAAGGCCTTGAAAGCAACATGGTATGAGTCTTCGGATGAGGAAGAACAAGCTCAAGTGAGTTTTTTGGCATTACTGGTGCAAGCACAAGTAGCCGAGACTGAGTCTGAGCCTGAATCCGGATTCGAATTCGAAGCTGAGTCCGAGAGAAGCCATGGATCTATATTTGTTTCCCAAGGTTCCAAAAATAAGGTAGATTATCCTTTAGTTAGTAGATTGTATTCAATAATTTACGATATAACTCGAGATTTAGATAAATCAAAAATCCAAGTCAAGTCACTCCAAAAGGAACTAATAGTCCTTACAGAAAAGACTAACTCAAGTTCTTTAACTGAACCAGTTCAAAGTTGAACTTTAACTCAAGTCCAAAAGCTTGAGGAAGAAAATTCCACTTTGAAAGTTCAAGTCAAAGAACTTAGAGAGTCATTGGAACGGTTTACCTCGGGTTCCATATGTCTTGATATGATACTTGGAAAACAAAGGGTCGTTTACAATCAAACTGGACTCGGATACAAAATTAAAACTCAGTTTAAATCATATTTGTCTATTATAAATTGAAATACTAGAAACCAAGTCCAAGCATGGGTCCCTAAATTAAACTTAACTAATCAAGTTGGACCAAACCAATATTGGATATCCAATGATCAAATTCATTACCTAGATAGACCTTATCAAGGCTCTGACTCAGAGGGAGACAATAGAAAAATAATTTTTTCTTGAGATGTATGTTAGATTGATTTATTGCTTTTCTTTGCATGCTTAGTTTACTTTTCTTACTTAATTTAGAATGGTTAAAGGTTTGATTGATTTTGAAAATCTAGCATCGAAAATGATTAGGATGATAGAAGCTAAAGAAACTCTGTTGAAAGCATATATAGGTTGAATCATATGTGTTCTACCTACTACAATCAACTTAGTAGATCTAGCCGAAACTACCCGGTCAGACATAAACTAGTTAAACCAAAACCTAATACTAAGTCCTGTGGCTTGATTTTTTGGTGAAGCTTTATCTTAGGCACGTTGTTATTTTAATGATATTCGATGTGATTACACCACAGCCTGGAAGCTTATGCTAAAAACACCAGCTTGTAGGACGAAAACTAAGTTTGAATTTAACACAAAATCAATCAATCCTCTTCAAAATTCAAATAAATCATTAACTATCTCACCACAACTATAAGGTTCCCTTATTTGAAAATCTATTATCACCATGAGATCTGAGGGTCAAATCCTGGTTAGTAGCCAGGTTCCTGCTCTCTCCCATGCATTAGTTACTGTCCGGGCTAGTGAACTAGCCTCTGTGATTTATTTCCTCCGTGTTGGTCCTGGGATGGCTGGCGAGGGCTCTGGGGGTGAGCGTTTCGCATATTTTGCCACCTTATTTGAAAATCTAAAAATGGGTGAGATGGATCTAGGGCTTAATTTGAAATTAATTCATTTAATCAATCCAATTGATTAAAACTCAATTAATTAATCCAAAATTCATTATTTAATTAATCCTAAACTGATTAATTAACCTAATTAATCTAAACTGAATTTAAAATCTTACATAATTAATTCAAAACAAAACAAATTAATCTAATTTTATTAATCAATCCATCTAATCAAAATTAACTTAATTTCAAAATTAAAACTTTAATCAATTAATTTAGATTTTAACCTAATTCAAATTT
>JBBUKS010000104.1:3599358-3609874 GCA_038050645.1 Hedychium gardnerianum | reverse complement strand
CAAAGGTATACACTCTAACATGTAGATCTAGTGTAGATCTAGAAGAAAACCTAGTATATGTAAATATTTTTATCTTCACACGGATCCAGTGGCAAAGGATCTAGGGCTTTCCGCTGCGCATTTGCGTGTTTAGCGCCCTAGAATCCTTACATTTTTTGCTCCACGCGAGCGCTTGCCGCTATGAGTCTCCTCCAGAGAAGAAGATGTATTAGTGGGGGTTTCGAGCTCAAGACAGACCTTTGACTTGAAGACGGTTATAACAATCTACAATGAGGTTAGCAGTTAGAGGATATGTCATGTTGCTCAAAGGTCCTGGATGTATGTCGATCCCATGTTACTTCAAGATGGTTCATTTTATGTCCATCGCTATGGTTCTGTTTTCAATTGGATTTTTTTTAGTATTGGTTACTTGATATTTATTTATGATTGATTGCTTCCTCTTTTATATTTTGAAAGTAAATTTTAAAGTCGTGCATGCATGCAAAATCTTTACTTTGATATCTCTCTCTCTCTCTCTCTCTCTCTCTCTCTCTCTCTATATATATATATATATATATATATATCTTGATTTTTTTTATCTTTGCGATGTTGGCTGTGTCACTAGGGGGTATTGTCCGGTTTGGCGAACAATTATACCCTCGAAGCATGACATGACTAAATTTCTTATCTACTAAGTGGGCTTTATTTCTAACAATTTCACCCTTGTCATCAAGTTTACTTCGAACGACCCATATTGTATCAATGATGGACTTATCTTTATGTAAAGGTACTAAATCTCAAACTTGGTTTCTTTCAAATTGGGCTAACTCTTCTTGCCTTGCTATTACTCAATTAGGATCAAGTAAGGCTTCATCTATTGTTTTAGGTTCAAGTTTAGATATTAATGCAATTTAGCTTAGGTTTCTATAAGATGATCGAGTTTTGACTCCTATAGTTGGGTCACCCTAAATTTGGTCCGCTAAATGACTTGAATTTTTGCGGGATGTTCTTATGATTGGATTAATATTTGGTTCTTCTTATTCAATTATGTTTGATTCAAGTTTGAGTTTACATTGTTTGGTTCATTATTTGACTATGGTTTATTAAATTTATTAGGGTCATTTTCTTCATCAAATATAATGTTGGTTGTTTTTTTCAACTTTTAAAGTGTTTTTGTTATAGACTCTGTAAGTTGTACTAGTTGTTGAATATCTTAGGAAAATATC
Source organism: Hedychium gardnerianum (assembly GCA_038050645.1). Taxonomy (NCBI): domain Eukaryota; kingdom Viridiplantae; phylum Streptophyta; class Magnoliopsida; order Zingiberales; family Zingiberaceae; genus Hedychium; species Hedychium gardnerianum. The sequence goes on along the minus strand of JBBUKS010000104.1, from coordinate 3,608,669 downwards.
ATTTACTGATTTTGATGTAAATTTTCCTAAGTAGTCTTTTGTATTTAAAATGTATATTATGCATCCAAATACTCTTAAATATTTTAAGGTAGGTATTTTGTTGTAATAAATTTCATAGGGGATTTTATTATAAAGTTTATTGATTAAAATTTTATTTTGAATGTAGCAAGTTGTGCTTATTACTTTAGCCCTAAATTGGTTAGGTAAATTGTACTCATTTAACATAGTTCTAGCAGCCTCTTGTAATATTCTATTTTTTTTCTTTTTACTTTAATATTTTGTTGAGGGGTTTTGGGACAAAAAAAATCATGATGATATCCATTATCTAGACAAAATTTAGTGAACATTTTCAAATTCCCCTCCATAATCACTTCTAATTCTTTTAATATTTATATCTTTTTAATTTTCTATTAATTTACATAAATTACTAGATTGTTCAAATGTTTCATCTCTATGTTTTAAAAATTTTACCCAAGTAATTCTTTGTTAGGATCCGTCCAAGCTAGAGGGGAGGTGAATAACTTCGATCGCTTCTCTTCTTCTTGTCATGCTCGTCATTTGAATGTGCAACAGAAACCTTGATTCAAACTTGACTCCACATGCACAACTCTAGGATTTTACTTAGTATCCGCCTCTTAGGCGACTAATCTAAGGCCTACCTCTAGTGATCTCCCTCCACTATGAACTTCTCCTTTTCGGACATCTTCCAGAGGTGGAGAAACCTCTTACAAGCTTGTTCTTACAAGAACACAATAATACAACAAGAAACAAGAATACAAATACAAATACAAATGACATAAAAAAAATGACTTTACAATCAAAATCTTTCTTTGCTTTATCTCTTATTGCATGGAAATGTCTCTTATTGGTCCATAAATGCAGCAGCACTTTGCTCCAAAACCCTTAAAAACCGGCGATTAGTCCGATGAAGAGAGACCTCACTCTAATACCACTTGTTAGAACCCATAAGAAGCACGAGCTAGAGGAAGAAGAAGGACCTACATTTTTGAAGCCCTCCAATCCAACAAGAGCTCGAGGTTGAAATGGATCCCCGAGATGGTTTTGAATATGATACTCGAGTACCTCCACCATTTGGATTAGGAAGCTTCAATCATTGGAAATCAAGAATAAAATTTTTCTTTATAATGGACATAGAGCAATGGTTTTTCTTTATAATGGTGAAGCTCCTAGAGACAAAAAGGAAAAACTTCTTCGGAAGAGCAAATCAAGAAATCTGAGGTTCAAGATAAGGTAACCAAGATTTTGACTAATTTGGTTCCTAATGATATATTGTTTAAGATAGGTATATATCAAGATACCAAGGAGTTATGGAGCAAGTTGGCCAAGCTCCATGAAGATTCATTGCAAAGTGAAGATGAATCCAAAGAGGGAGACTCTGTGGATCAAGAACATGAGAATTCGGTGGTTGAGAAGTGTTCAACATCTGAGGAGGATATTGAAGAGACATCAACCACAAGGATTGAGGGGGAGCATAGGCCATTGGTATCAGAACAAGAGGAATTCTCAACATCCGGAGCAAATGAAGAAGAATGTGTCACCTCTACGAGTGTAGTAGCTCAACACCCCATCAAAGTATATCAATTTCATACATTAAAGATAAAAGTCATATTATATGCTTTGAGTGTAGAGAGAATGAACACTACAAGAGCAAGTGTTCAAAGTTGACAAAGAAAAAAGGCGAAGTTGGCACCCAAGGCAAGGGAGAAGTCAAAGGAAGCCAGAACCTTGATACACAAAGGCAAGGAGAACATTATGTGTTTCACATGCAATGAAAGAGGACATTACTAGAATCAATGTCCAAAGGAGAAGTATCAAAATAAAAAGTAAGGAAGGAAGCTCAAATCAAGGCGGAGCTTCTAAGAAAAAACCTAAGATATCATTTCATAATGCAATTGCCTTATATCATGATGAGCATGTTAGAAATAGATTTTATCATCTGGGTACTAACTACCATGAAAATAGAAATTTTCATGAGTATATTGAAAAGTTTAGGGTATTAAATGGTATACCTACCCAATCTAAGAATAGGAAAAAATTAGGCAAGAACCCTAAGAAATTTAGACATATTCCTAGAAAGAAAAATGATCAAGACATTAATGAAAAGTCAAGGATTAATGATTTAGAAATGGAAAAATCAAGTTTTGAGGTCAAGACTTGATAAGTTTGAAAAGACCCTTAGGAAAATAACAATCTTGAGTAATTATCAATTATTACTAAGCAATATTGTTTCCACTTAGTGACTTAGCCCCATGTGAATCAAATAAGTTTAAGTGTAGAAGTTCAAGTGTAGAATTGGTTCGATTTAGATTAGTTAATTTGTGTGATGACTTAGTTTGTTTTCCTTGTTGGAAAGCATTACAAATTTTGTTTTCTAAGTTAATTTTGGTTAGCCTCTAACTAATCCATTTTGACTCATTTTTAAAATGAGTCTTAGGTGAGTGTGACTCAGTCTCCTGTGTCACAACCAAATTTCCTCTTGTTGTGTCAAAAGACACTTTAAGTGAGGAGCTAGGTAAATTAATTGAATAAATATTGTTCTTACTAATTCCCTTAATTGTTACATCAGGGTATTCAATATTTTTAATTAAACATTCAGAAGGTGAAAATGTCACTATATAACTAATATCACATTATAACGGACTAATGCTAAGTAAATTAAATTCAAAATTTCTACTATTAGAACTTTACAATTAATGAAGTTAGAATTTAATTTAATATTACCTGTTCTGATTACCTTAAGTTTACCATTATTTTCGAAAGCTATTGATCTTAGGTTCTTGAGTTTCAACTTCATAAATTTCAGTTTATCTCGGGTCATATATCAAGAGCACCGACTATCCAACATCCATTGGTTCAAACCTTTACGTTCCTACATCTAAGGTTTTGATTTTGATCCAACTTATATTTGATGTTTAAAATGGTTGATTGATTTTTATTTTATTTTCCATCTCACACATTCTAGATTATCAAACATATTAGTTCTATGAGTTATGTGAGATGATTTTCAATTTACTTGATTAAAATTAACTTTGAATTGGGAAATATTATTTGACCTTGTGTTAGATTCAAATTTGGCATTCAGTCAATTAAGTGGACATTTCCAAAGTTGCCTTCCAGGTCATGATGAGTCACAAGGGACTTCTTGATCAGATCAACGACTACTTCCTAAGACAAATTCAGGTCTAGAAGTTGTACATTTAGTCACCTTATTGAAAAACTTTGGTCTAACTAGTTTAGGATGTGGCGAGGTAACTTCAGTCAGTTCCTCTTAGCTAAGTGCACCAAGTAGGATACTCTTTATCAACCCGGACATACTTAGACTTGTTGGGGGAGCCCGGTACGATGCGTACGTTAGACATGTTTCACAAACACATAGCTGAAGACAAATAATAAATCTAATTAATTATAACACACACATGACACACATGTAGAATACAACAATGTCAAACATAACCATATAATTAAATATTTACGATAAAGAATTATACCTGCGAGTTCGTTATTGAACCTTGTAGAGAGTGTTTGCTAGCCTCGCAAGTCTAGCCTCTTCTAGAATCAACGAGCAAGCCTAACGAGGCTTACCTCTACTCGTATCCACACCGAGTTATCCTCGAGGCAACTTCTCTAAGTCACGAGTCGTGTCTTCACTTCTGTACTAGCCGAAGGTGTGAAGCAAAGTGATTTGAGAGATGGATCACGATAGGATTTGTACCCGATGATAATTGCAACTAGATGGCACAAATCAACCAGCAACTACAACCTTTGTAGCTATTGTTCGAAGGAAAAAACCCAGCTGCCCACAAGGGGCAGCAAGTTTTATGGCAGCAGGAATTTTAGTAGCAACCATTGCTTGCCGGAATAGGATTGCTAGCGGCTGAAAAAGGGCTTGTAGATGGTTGGACCTTCATCCAGAGCATGGAGTCTGGTAGCACAACATTTGTGGCCGGCGACAACAACAACTTGTTGCTCTTCCAGCAATGCAACAACAAGTTGCTGGTCGGAACAACCCCCTTTTGGGCGGCAACAAATTTGACCAGAGCAACCCCTTAGCCAGCGGCACCAACACAATAGGTGGCGACAACTTCTCCTTAGGCAGCACAACTATTGGCTGGAGCAGCAGCCTTTTATTTGGTCGGAACCGATCTGTTGGACGGTGGAACAACCACCATCTCTTGCCAGAGCAGCCATGCTGAGTGGCACAACTCTTGGTCAGAGTAGCCTTGTTGTTGGACGGCGGTGGCAGCAACACTTTGGGCTGGCGATGACTATCCTTGGGCGGCGATAGTAGAATAGCAACGACCTTGCTGTTGTTCGATTTGTGGTCGATGGGCTACCGGTGACACAAAGAGCACCAGTGGCTCAAGGGGCTTCAGTAGCACAAGGGAGAACCTTTCTCCTCTTGTGGTCGACGACAGCAACAGCTTGGCTCCGACGTCGATTGATCCCTCTTGGGCGGCGGCGCAACACCAAAAGAAAATGGGTTCATTTTCTTTGGTCAGCAGATGAAGAAGAGAAGGGAGAGAGACAAAACATAATTACAAAAACCTAACCTATTAGATTTTAATTGATGTTATTATTTATCTTTATCCTATATCTTTATATAGGTTCTCTTATCGGGTTTGAATAACAAATTCAAACCCGTATCCTCTAGCCCAAAATCAAAATCATTAGCCTTAAGTTTAATTTAAGACTAAACCATGTTGGTTCAAAACCAACCCACATGGTTCAATAACCAAACCTTATTTAATTAAAACCAAACCAATTTGGTTTATTAATTAAACCAAAGAAAGTCCAACTCGTCTTCAAAAGACGTGGCCCATCTGTGCTTTCATTTCGACAAATATCTTTCCATATTTGCCCTTCATCTAGTCCAACAAGACGTAGTCTCTCTTGATCTTAAAATCAAATTCTCAAACTTATTTTAAGTCTCTTCGATAAACTCATAGTACGTGTGACCTTGTAGGTTCCCATTTTATATTGGTCATCCATGATTAACTATTTATTATGGATCGATCATGAGTGACACCTAGTAGTACATCATGATCTTCAATTAATCAAAAAAATAACGGTTGATCCCAGAACAGATCTAAACCCTTCAGCAGCTATAGTGAGTCATGCCTCATTCCTTTCACTCGTCTTATATCCACTTGGTTCAGGACATGATCTATGTGTCAGTCTTATATCCACTTGGTTCAGCAGCTGTAGACTTTCTATTGTTATTGTCTTGAATCTATGTGGATTAACCATAAGATGATAACTATCTTAGGGCTTAAAGGGGGTTTGCCCCAATTAGTGGTCTTGAGTATAGGAGGCAAACTAGTAATATGACCGTGGAGCCCTCATGACAGGGGTAATTCTTTTTTTTATGAAAGGTAAATATATATATCATCATGACAAGGGTAATTCTTTAGCAGACACTAGGTGGTCTTCTTGCGGAGAGACATTGAATTTAGGTGGACACCGTTGTTTGGTCTTAAGATTGATACACCGACACATGAATATACGTAGAGATAGAAAGGAAAAAAGTTCTTAGCACATCAACAACTATCGTAGCAAAATCGAAGTTCGAGAATCTCTTTCCCGACTCAGATTTCCCTCTGAACTATCTCTAATTCTTAGCTCTCTCTCTAATTCTTTCGTTCGTGACTCCGATAAACTTTTTCATTGTCTAGATAACTTGCTTCATGATCTCAATTAATATTCAACAATAGTCCTTGTGGATTCAATATTTTATTACTTGACAACTTGTCATACACTTGCGAAATTAGTATAACAAGATCTCAGGAACTAGGTTCAAAGGAACAACCTAATTACATTAACTATGTAGATTAAAGTGGGGGGAACTGCCCAATGGACCAGTGAAAGGATGAAAGTTAAGCATATGACTTTTAATGATCTAGTGGAGTAATGTGGAATACTTTTGAGAGATCACTTATATGAGAAAGAAGTGAGGTCGCTTCGAAGAGAATCAGAAGGCACAATTTTTGGAATTTCTCATAGAATCAGGCATGTTCATGACCAAGAATAAATACACCCATGAGAACTGAGTTGTATCAGGGAGAGTCCTAGGTGAAATATGTCAATGCTCACACATACGAAAGAATAATTCAAGGACATCGTGTCTACTGTTAGCCAGTAAGCAAACATGTCTTCACAAGGAAAGGTTCAAAGGATAAAACCTACCTATCTTATACTGGACTCAATGTCTGAATGTTATCACATACCATGTTTTCATTCATGTGAGGGATTATTGAAAATTTTAATGGAAACAAGAAGAGGTGGATGGAAAGGACCCCATTGGGAATGAGACATTAGTCTCACTTTGAGAATTGAGTGACATTAAGGTTAGTATATAGTCACAATTGAGGAAGTTATGGACGTGCGCAAACTTATAGGTGGGGGTGTAAATCTAGGGCCCGGATTGTACTAACCCAGATGACTCTTGTGTGAGCACTACCTGCATGCATCAAGACCGATTAAGGTAAATTTGCCCAAGTGAATCAACTAGTATTTTGTCACCCGAATAATTCTTTTGCTAGTTGCTCATGCGTAAAATGGATGCATAATATGTGATTAATGAAGAATCGGTAACCGCCAACTAAAATAAACGACATTAATGGTCGAGGCTGATGTTTCACGTCGGGTGTATAAAAAAAGTAGTAAATGACTTCTATTCGGCCATTTATTAGTATTCACTGCTATGAAAGATCGGAGCTCCTATATAAGGAGATTAAGACCTTGGGAAAAAAAATAAGAGATACAAGAGCAGACTCATAAGAAAATTCTTCGACCTTTGTTTCCCTCATCTTCTCTCTGTCGTGCACTCTGCGGAACAAATCTACCCATGATGGCGTTCGAGTACTAACTCAATTCGCCGCGACTAGCCCATGTTTGGTGATGTCCGTCATAACATCGAAGAATTGCTGGAATGGAAGAATCTTGTTTAAGGAAACTACGTAAAATGTAAGCCTTAGCGTCTCTTTTTCCCGATTGAGCGACCCATTCAGATTCGGCAGTTGGGTTACTTAATGTTTCGATTCAGCCGACTTGACTTACTTAGTGGCACTTAGGAGTTCTTGGAGTCCAAACTCGGTGTCCACTCGGGAGCACTCGATATCGCTTTCTCGATCCGACTCGGCAGTCAGGTAACTTGGCCAACTCAGGTCATGACTTCCTGACTCAGAATTTGACATTTAGACTCAGTGCTTGGGCGACACTTAGATTCCCACTCAGCCTCGAGAAGTCCACTCGGTGTTCGGGTTACATTGGACTTTCCAACTCGAACTCGTCACTCATATTCCCACTTAGGCTCGAGAAAAGTTCGGTGGTCACTCAACGAAGTCTCACTCGAGCTCTAACAACTTTAGAACTCGGCCTAATCAGCCTAGGTCGACAGCTTGAGATTATCAATGTAAGTCATCTCAACATATAAGATTGAATTTTGATTTTGTAATTTCAAATTCAATAAATTTCTATTGTAACTCTAGCGACAATCTCCGACAGATTGTGGAGTAAGATCCAACAATCACTAGCTATAATTAAGCTTCTAGAAGGTTGATTCTCAGATAATTTAGAGTTCCTCAATCTCTAGATGGTCTATAGTCATGAGCACATGGCGCCCAAACAAAGAGCAGTTTCCCCTCAGCCTGATAGATTACTTGGTCATGTGGTAAGTTGTATGACATGCCAACTGATTTCTTGAGCTACCAAATATCGAAAGAACTAAGTGATCTCTTGATTTACTATATATCCTGATCACACAGACCATAGCTTCTTCCAACCTTGCTTTAGAGTTGATTTTATCAAGAAGTATCAGCCAAAATCTGACTTCACCCTTGCAAGTGCTAAAAACTCCATAAATGTTGCAGTGAAATGCATTGAGAACAATACCCCATTAGAAAGTACTTCATATGCAGAATTGACAGTGATCAAACACTTGATCAAGAATAACTTTCATTTCTCTTCCTGTAGCCACAATACCCAGCCCTGAGAAAAGAAATCTGCCAGTAGAATGTCCTTGTGTGGAAATATTTGACTACATATATATGAATGTTGTAACAAACACCCATATGTCCTTCCAGAATCTAAGATTTCTATCATTCCCCACTTTGTAGCTCATATCCTGACTAACAAAAAAACTCTAGCAGCCAGCGCACATATGATCATTCATTTCTGTTGTCAGCTTCATAGTTGTCTTGAACCAATGATTCCAATAACTGCTGATAGAAAGGATCAACTATCTTCTATTACGGAATGGTTGTTTTTGATATTTTAGCAGTATGGTTTAAGTTCGGTAGTATTTGTGTTTTTGATATGTTCAACAAATTTACAGGGACTTAGAATAGTGCATATAAAGCTTGTAGAGTTTGTTCACTCGACTAGATTGAGTTGATTAATCTTAGATTGTTAAGTTTCAATTTCTATATTTGATCATTCAGTGGACTAGAGGCCTTTTCTAGTTCACTAAAGGAGGCAAGAATAGAGCCATCGGGATTTATTATAAAAGTTTTTGAAGATTTTTTTGAACACTTATTACTTTCTCCTATTCTTGAGTGTTTCAATTGCTCAAAGGATTTCAAGGTTTTAATCAAGGTTGAAATCTTTAACCCAATCTCCTTTGGTAATCTTTTTTAATTTTTATTTTCTCTCTTAAGCTTTCATTTATATCCTTAGAGTGAGGGCAATAATTTCTAGAGTACATCTCGTTTGTAAGAGGCCATTACTTTTAAAATTGGATTGAATTAGCAGAATCTTTTTGGACGACGCATCAGATGCACAATAGGTCGTGAAATAGAAGCGGTGTTTTTAAACCACGTTATGTATATCTTGGTGCTAAGCAGGGATGGATCTGAGAATTAGAGGTGGGCTGGAATTGAGCTTTGGGGTGGAAGGGATGGGTTAAGTACCAAAACAATATGAACAAATAGAAGAAAAAAAACACATCAATTCTCTTTGATGTCAAGTTTTAAGCTATAAAAAACCTAAGTTTTTTTTAAGATGGGCTAGAACCTAGGACAGTCCTATCTTAGATCGTGCTAAGTTATGTATTTTTATTTATTTAATTTCTGCTACATATATAATCTTAACGCAATCCATCAAATACGCACAAGCATGCTTGTACGTGTTGCCAACAATTACACCGTACATGTTTGTATGTGAGAATCTAAAATTGTCCCCGCGGGATGACCTGTTGGCTAGTGCATGAGATTTTGCCACAATGAGGTCTAGGGATCAAATCCTGGCTAGTAGCCAGGTTCCTGCCCCCCTTATGCACTAGTCACTGTTCGGGC
>JBBUKS010000104.1:3555536-3586435 GCA_038050645.1 Hedychium gardnerianum | reverse complement strand
CGCATCGGATGCCAGCGATTGAAGGCGTCCTGAATGACTCAAGGTGCCTCAGTTGCCCAGAAGGAGCCATTAAAGAGTCGTTGCAGAGAGACCCCCGAAGGACTCGAGGCGTCTTGGATGGCTCCAGGCGTCTCCAACATGCCAGGTAGCGAAGTGGATAATAACTCAGCCCATTGGAAACACCCTGGATCACTAGAAGCGCTTGGAATCCGCTACGTCAGCAAAAATGATCACTTCGACCAATAGGTTATAAAAAGAACCTTTAGACTCTAAGTTTTATATCACACTTTGTTCTTAATTTTCAAACTATATAATTTTGATTCTTGCTCTTAAACATTTTAAGTGATTACTCCGCCTTCGATCATTGTCGAAAAACAAGCTTGATGGTGTACTTAATATTGTCTTTTATTAGCAATTACTTAGGTTGTAAATCAAATAAATCTGTAGTCTTTTTATTTTATTTTCATATATTTTTTTTACTATTAATATATGTATCCTTGTTAAGCTAGAAGCAAGAGAATCTAATTTTATTTATAGGTTATTCACCCCCTCTTTAATTGGTCCATCGATCCAACATCTACCTCCCTGCTCGACAACCCTACTTCCCTGCTTGGTCTCTGTGCTCGACCTCCCTACTCGGCTTATCTGTCGGTCTTCTTACTCGGCCTCCCTGTCCAACCTCCCTGTTCCATAGCTCGGCTTTCCCTAACCGTTTGACCTTTCCTAACAGTTGGTCCTTCCCAATCACCACGGGCTTCTGTAGTAGCTCAGCCTTCCTAGCTAGCTTAGGCTTCCCTGGTGATTGGCCTTGCTTGCTAGCTTAACCTACCCAACTTAGCAGTCTGACTCTGACTCGGCTTTCTCAGCTTGACCTTCCCAGCTAGGAGTCCAATAGCCGCCTCTTGTGAGCTCGCTGGTATGACTGTGAGAGAGGCCATGGAATTGACATGAGAAAGAAAAGGAAAATTTATTCAAAAAATATTAAAAACTATCCATAGATAGTTTTTTTTTAAAATTTAAAAGAGCATGTAATGATAAAATTGATATTGTATTATTAGTTTCGAATCTCAGTAAGATAATCCTTAAAATTTTACATTGACAGAAATTTTATACACCGGACTATCTTTTATCCATGGACAGATTTTTTATATATATCCGTTTGATTTTTTTATTATAGCTTAACAAAAAGAAAGTATTTGGATTTCTGTATAATTTATTTTTCTCTCACTCGCACCTCAAATTAAACAGGCATAAAAGCAAAGTGGACCTTGAGGATAAGTACTTTTCAGACTTCTACATATTATATTACATATAACTGGTCTCTTTTGCACTTTGCAAAGTAACAATTCTCTGTGCATCACTTCCCATGTAATTATTACCTGAGATACACTTCATGCTCACCCACTTTGATCGGTTCACAGCATCTTTACTCCATGATAACACATGCTCAGCACTTTAAATTAACCCTTGCAATCTTTGACGATAAAACGTAATTGTAGTACATGGGAGAGTAATTCAAATGCTATATAAACTGCTTCAAGGTTCCTGTTAGATAAGATAGAAACTTGAAACTTAGAAAGCCAGTTAGTTTGTAGGATCATGTCTTGTTTCAACGTAAGAGGTGGAAGGCACTACTCAATTATTTCCATTGCTCTACTCTGGTTGGCCTTCGTATCACCATTGAAGTGTTTAGCTAAAAGGCATGACCTTGAGCTTGATCTTCCTATCATCAGTTCTTACAAGCCACATTCCAAAACCTTTAATGTCTTTCTTTATGGTGCTACTGGAGATGGAACTACTGACGATTCAAAGGTAAGAATGTACCTTTCTTCTCTTTTGGTTTGTTCAAATCTGCCAAATCTGCCAAATCTGCCATTCTTTGATTGATAGACAATTGATTAATTCCCTAACTTGTTAAGCTAACCAAGTCTCATGTGTTTCAAGCGCAGGCCTTTAAAGCAGCATGGAAAGCTGCTTGCTTGGTCCCTAGAGCAACAGTTGAGATACCTTCAGGATTTACATTTCTTACTAAACCAATCACACTTGAGGGCCCATGCATGCCTCACCTTATTTTCCAGGTCTTCCTCTTCATTTCCTCCCAAGTAAACAACAATGACCTACTCTTGTAGATATTAGAATAAACCTGTAATCTTCAGATAGATGGGACTCTTGTAGCCCCTCCTGCTGTGGCAAAATCCAAGCGTTTACAATGGATCAACATAAAATGGCTTCATGACTTTACCTTACAAGGAAGTGGCACTGTAGATGGTCAGGGGTTTGCCCTGTGGAATAGCTCTGAAATCCACCACATTGAGGTCAAGGAAACAAACTTAGGCTTCTTTAACTGTGTGTATATGTATGTTTAATGGTGCCATTGTATGTGCAGAAAGAGACCAAAGATGACTCTTCTGTGAGGCCAACTGTATGAAGTCACTAGCTTCTTGTTGCCTTCTTACAAGTCATATAACTAATGTCCTTTTTCTCAGATCCTAAGGTTTTACAAGTGCTACAACGTGACCATTCATGGCATTCAGATCATCAACAGTCCTCAGTGCCATCTGAAGTTTGACAACTCTATCGGCATCAGAATCAGAAACATCTCAATTTCTTCACCGAAAGACAGTCCTAACACAGATGGTATTCACCTTCAGAATACTTACGATGTCGAAGTTGAGCACTCTGATATCGGCTGCGGTAAGCATGAATAAATAAACTTTTATGAGATAAAAGTTGCTACTAGAGTAACAAAATTCGATCTCTTGTATATTCAAAGGCGACGACTGCGTATCAATACAAACCGGATGCTCTAATGTCCACATACACCATATCAGATGCAGTCCAGGCCATGGGATCAGGTGAAAAAACCAAAACACTGAACTGAGATTTACCATATCATTTACTGAACATATGAAACCATGGCAGTGTGGGAGGACTTGGGAGAGGAAATAGTTTGGCCTGTGTCTCTAACATCTCCGTCGAAAACATTGTTGTTCAGAATGCTCTATCTGGAGTAAGGATTAAAACATGGCAGGTAATTAGACAGCTATTCTACTACATAAAGCAACTGAACTTTGTTTTATCTGACTTTGAAATTAGCCTATGTTGCAGGGTGGCATAGGATCAGTGAAGAATGTATCATTCTCCAATGTTAGAGTTGATCATGTCGACACGCCCATTGTGATCGATCAGTACTACTGAAACAAGAAGTGGTGCAGAAACAAGACTGATGCAGTGGCCATCTCTGAGGTCATGTACAGAGGAATATCCGGGACCTATTCCTTTGAACCTATGCATATAGCATGCAGTGATAGCATGCCATGCACTGGAGTTGCTCTGGAGGACATCAAGCTATCCCCGGTAAATGAAACCGAAGATCGCAGGGAGGCCTTCTGCTGGAATTCATATGGGGAGTCACAGGGCCTGCTCCAGCCATCTAGTGTTGGTTGCCTAGAGAGGACTACCAAGATTATCAAGGCCCTGACCAAGTCTCGCAATGACTCTTGTTACTGAATTAAACTGGTTAAATTCTAAATGACATACTTATCTATTCATTGCATTGCCAAAAGGTAATTTTGCTAATTCGACTTAATGATAAATAATAGAATCAGTAAGTGAGATCACTGATTTGAGGGATTGTAATATGTTGATTTGGAGTTCATCTTTTTTTCTTTCTTTTAGGTATTGTATTCTCCTATTTTTAATTTCTTATTTTGAATAATCATCTTGTATTTATTCTTTTTAGAGTGATAAAGTGTGATATTCCTATGCACTCAAAGTTTGATTTCACACCCTGTATGAGCCTTAAATTTGATACAAATTCATTGTTGGACTTAGTCTTATTATATTCACTCAACAATAACACATATGTTTCTAGGGGAGACTCCCCTGACTTTGACAATATTGAAAATTTTAGATTTCAAATATTGTACCACTATTAATAAAATTTGATCAAAACTCATTAATATATTTAGACTTTTAAGATTCAATTTAAATTAGGGCCAATGTATTTTGAGACTCTTTTGAGTGTAATCATGTTCTCCTACCTTGGTTTCACATCCTATTTACCCTAGTGTTTGTTTTTTTTTAATCTTGTGTAATTTTATTATAGAATCATTATGCACTTGGTTTTATTATACTCATTCAACAATAATATCTATGTATTTTAGGGACTCTTATGACTCTGACTCTGATCATATTTAAATTTTGTATAATTATTAGTGAGTTTAGTTAAAATTTTCTAATGAACTTAGACCAATGTATTGCAAAAAGTCTTTAAGTATAATCATGACCTTAGTACTTGATTTCACACTTTATATAGGCTCCCATGAGTTTTTTAAATTTATACAATCTTAAATAAATTTGATATAAATTCATGGTTGAACTTAGACTTATCATATTCACTAAACAACAATATCAATGCATTAAAAATTTTAGATTCCGAACATTCCATATGACCGTTAATGAATCAATTTATTCATGAGACTCTCTCAACAACCTTAGTTTTACACCCTTTTTAGCTTATTATTATGATTATTTTTTAAAATTTAACCTCATATAATTTTATCACAAAATCTCTAATGGATTTAGATTTATCATATTAATTGAACAATAGTATTTATGTATTCTTGATTCTCTCTTGATTTTGATCATATTTAAAAAATTTAAATTTGGATTCTATATAATAAGTTTTGATAAAACTCACTGTACTTAAATTTATTAGATTCAATTAAAATATTTAACATGAGTTTAAAAAAATAAACTTTTTCTTAAAGGAGACAATTAATAATTTTATAATATTATAAAATATAATTAATTTTTTAAAAATTTTAATTTGCTTTGGCTGCTTTAGATGCGTGGATGAGAGAGTATATAAATAAAAAGGTATTTTTGAAAAAAAATATATATAATTTGATAAATTAAAAAAATAAAGTGCGCCATTTAATATTTGTAAAAGTTGAATGTGCTCAGCTAGAATGTTGATTTAAGGAATTTAAAATTTGAGTTTTAACTATGATATATTATAATTTTTTTTTCTTAATAAAATATGAATTTAAAAATATTAATCATCGAGTTTTATTAATATTTTTCGATCTTATGATTAATGATTAATCATATTTTTAGTAATCCTTAAAATTATTTTCCTTCCACCGCCTCTCTCTCCTCTACCCTCAAGTAAATACAGCCTGAGCCGATCGTTCTTTAATCCCAAATGCGTTTTCCAGGCAATCTGGTTCAGGACAGAACGGAATGCAATCCAAGTACCGCAACGCCGGCGATGGATACCGGTCGGGGGCGTCGTTCGGCCGCCACCAGAGGCGCGGAGGCTTCAACAGCAGCTACTCGAAGCCCCACAACCGTCCCGCCACCAAACTGGAAATTCTAATGGAAGCCGGCCGCCTCGCCGCTGAATACCTGGACTCCAAGGGAGTGTTCCCCTCCACTGCTTTCCCACGGGACCTCGTAAGTGACAACCCCAGCCCGTCGTCTTTCAAAGACTCCCGAGTTTCGGCAATGGACAGGCTGGGGGACGCCGGTTCTGGCTTTGGCTATGAAAGGAAAAGGTTCAACGATGATTACGATCGATTTGGGCCGAGGAAGAACGCTAGGGCGCGGCGAACAACAGGGTCCTACAACAGAGGTTATGGTGGTCCGGACTGGGGTAGGGAATGGGCTAGACACAAACCGTGGTTAGAACGGAGTAGAAGCTATTCTCATATGGTGGAAGAGGAAGATGATGGTTTTTTGGGCCCAAGATACAACAAAGACCGCCAGAGCGGGCATGAGGAGGTTGGGAGCAGCAGGGTTGCTGGAGATGAACAACAATCGAAGATTGAAGTGGTGGGCGAAACAGTATCGGAGCTGGAAGACACTGGATCAAAGGCCAGTTCGAATAATACCAGAAAGGATGCCCCCACCGAGGGGTGTGCTGATGTGAACAGGGCAGATGATGCGATGACCTCAAATCCGGAAGCTGGAGAAGTTAAGAGCTGCGAGAGTGAAGACGTGGGTAAGAAGGGCGTTGCGGAGATTTATTTGACCGTGAATCCTGGTGAAATTGAGGAATGTGGCTCTGTCATTGATCACAGTATTACTCTGTTGAAATTTGGTGGTTCTCCAAAGGTGGCAAGAAGACTGCGGTCATCACTGGCACATAAAAACACTATTGCTCATGCTTCTCCAAAGGTGGGAAACGGGGTTGAATGTGCTTCTGAAGGAGAAACGGAAATGGTTTTAGACAAACTTCCAACTGATGGTTCCCTGAAACAAGCCCGAGCATCATTGACCTATAAAAGTCTCCTTGATTATGATCTCAGGAATGAGGGTGTGAATGTGGTCGAAGTTTCTGGTGGAGAAACTGAAACAATTGCAAACAAATTTCCAACCGATAGCATAGTGAAAGATTCACATATACATCACAATGTCAATCCTGAATGTGAAATGCCAGTCAATTTGTCTGATGATGATATCCAGTCCCCCAAGCAATCAATAAAGTATCAGTGTGATCTTCAACAGAGCCTGCCTTGTTCAAAAATGTCCCTTCCTGCAGTGGGTGCAGGCAAGGATGATAAGGTTACTGAGCAGACTGGTAAAGAGGAACTTAACAAACAAGTAAGTTCACCTCCACCCAATACATCTCAGCAGAATGAGTTTTCTCAGCTTGATGGTGTTACAGAAACACAGTCTAGCCTGTTCATTAAGATGTCATCACAGGACGAAGAAATAATCAAGCCAGGTTATCAATTGAAACCAATCACTGCCCCTTCAGTTTCAATAGTTGAAGCTGAAACCATTTTGAAAATAGATGGAGTAAAGTGTAACCAACCAACTTCTTTTAAGATCTGTGACCTCAACCTAATGGAGGCTTCTGATGTAACTGATGTTCCTGAGGACCATATGTTGGGTGCTTCCCATACTTCAGCTATTCAACAGGCATCTGGAAAACAGCTTTCAGTTGATTTCAGCCTGTCAAGAAAGAACAGGGCCAATGATACATACAACTCCAACCATCTTTCAAGTGACAGAAAAGCCATTCAAGTTATTGATTTGGAAGAAGACTCCCCAATGGAAGTTAAAGATCTTCTGAAATCTAAGTAAGCATTCATTCAACTGAATATTGGACAGTTTTTTGTATGTCATGGTTGGAAGATGTTGGACCTTGGTACTTTACAGAGAGCTATTTCCCTAAAGCAGGATATTAGATATCCTATATATTTTATGTTTTCCTCATTGACTTCTAAGGTTTGTCTATATGAAAGGCCACTTTGATTAGTCTAACTTCAATTTCATGTGTTATAGGAATGAAATAATATATCCAGTGGAGAATGTTCTAAACCACACAGCACAGTTAGATGAACTTCCTGTTGTTCAGGATACTTCTGGTCTGGCCATTTCTGATTATCTGGGAGCTGATATGACATGCAGCCCACAAGACCAAGCTGAACTTAATAACCTTCAAGTTGGAATGGGTCTTCATGGTGCAGAGGTATCATTCACTGAATCCTGGTATTGAGATTCAATTATTTTTTTCTAGTGAACAATGTCACTGTAACTTACATGGTGCAGAAGTATTAAATGCGATGTTGTTACTAATATAAAACCTACTTATTGTTTTGGTATTTGTCTTCTTACAGGGGTTTGCTGTGGTTGATGATTCGATATATGGATCACTTGGAGATATAGGTTTGTCAAATGTTATTTGTTGTAGTCATTATGCTTTCCATGAAATTGTTATTTATATCTAGCAAACTTGATTTGACCATTAGTTTATTGTGACTTCTTTTTCGTTTGCTTATCAACTGGCATGTGCCATGATTGTCTATTTTCTTGGAATTGATATCCATTCGATTCTAGTGAGTACACTAGGATATGGGAAGGAATTGGAACATGAAAAGTATTAATGCAAACTTAGGGATTTGGATTTTAGAAAGTATATTTGCAAGAGTTTGTTGTGATAAGTTTTCATCTTTAGGAGAATAATCATTTAATGATTATAGAGAAGTGTTGGTAGAAGTTTATTTAATTTAGTTTCATTTCCTAGTTTATAATTTGATTTATTTTCTAATGTAATTGAGTCCTTTTAGGTATAAGATTATTTCTTACAATATCTGTACTTTTTTTTATTTCTAAATTTTTTGGGTTTGTAGCCGTTAAAAGGAACAACAATCCCCCCATGAGATCAATTATATCTATATAAGAGATTATCTATTCCAGATGTTGCATCAATGTAAAGTATTGTGTGAATTTTAATTTGCTTTTGTGCTACTTTGGTATCTGGCTCTTGATGTTGGTGTTTGACACTCTACTTTCTCTTACACGACTTCATTCTAATTATTGTGCATGCATCCCACCACATCCCTCAACCATGGTCTACCTCATTCCACTTAGGCACTATCACGAGCATTGCTGCCAACGAGCCAAACAAGCAGTTTAAGTCTCTGCTGCAATCTTGTGACTATTTTGATCCTTTTTTTCCCTTTACTCACCTTTCCAGTCCATCATTTCAGATTTATTCCGCGTTATTCATAATTCAAAGCTAGAGCATTCCTTATGCGAGTTTGCTATGCATACCTGCAATCCATCCTTCATAAGTTATAAATTTCCCACTAGATTTGACACAACAAACAACATTTTCTCATCAGATAGTTCCTTTTCATTGGTTGCATATTATAAGAGATTAGTTGAAGTTGAAATGAAAGGCAAGAATAAAATTGACACAGGTATTTAATGTGGTTCAGTAATCCCTAGGTTTTTGCTCCACGACCTAGTGATTGCATTAAGTGAATCACTCCTCATCAAAAATCATTATATTTTCTCCTTCCTGAAAACTTTCGGAGGTGGGAAACCTTTACACAATTTGACTAAGTAATACAATGTAAAAGCCAAATATTTAACAATGAAACAAAAAATTGGCGGCCAATAATAATGACAACTTTAGAGCGCTTTGCTGCTTGTGGAAAACTTCTGAATGATAGAAATGGGAGATTTTGGAGCTTAGTTTGTGTTGATTGATGATTAATTGATGTGTATTAATATTGTGGATGAGCAATGAAGTCTCCTATGTTGGTGCAATCGATCTCTGGTCAAGGTTGACCATGCTCGGTGTGGCTCGAGTTTGAGTTTTGATGTTTGATCAATATGTTAGTTGGCAAGAGGAAGTCCAAGTGGGTTATGATTGACTTGACACTTGGCGGTTAGAAGTACAACAGAGAGTTGACATGAGACGTGAAGTTTTGGCAAGTCAAGGTTGACCGGATACTAAGCAATAAAAAAGTCGTTAAGGTTGATCAGATTCCAAGCAACGATGAAGTTTCGGTAGGTGAAGGTTGATCAGATGTTAGACAACAATGAAGTCCTGGTAGGTCAAGGTTGATCAGATGTTAGGCAACGTGAAGTCTCGGTAGGTCAAGGTTGATTGGATGTTGAGCAAAGGAAGTCCTGGTAGGTTGAGGTCAATCGGATATCAGACAAGACGAGAATTTTACTTTGATAAGGCTAAAACATGAGTATTAATCGATTGATAGGGTAATTTACTACCGTAATAGTCAATAATAATTTGTTACCGTAATAGTCGATGACATTGTAGTAGTGAACAAAAGCTTCAGAAATCAATTGAAAAACCCGAATGATCGTAATCAGTCAGTTGTCACTATTCGAGTGAACAGAGAGTTTAGAACTCGACTGTGGGATTCGACTGTTGCATGTTTAGGCAAAGTCAACTGATAGTAATGGGAAATCGATTGGTGCTGAGATAGATGAGGCCGTTGAGCCGACAAGTCATAGCAATGTTCAAATCTATAATGGATCAATCGACGATGGGTAAGATAAGTTGAGTCAACTGATAAGCGAAAATTTGCTCTATAATAATCCTATAAAAGAGGGTTTCGAGGAAGATCGAAGGAGCCGATTCTTGAGGGTTTGAAGATGAAGTCTTGTTGCATTTCCCACCATCAAGAGACAATCCAAAGAAACAAGAAAACATCCAAAGCAAAACTCACTTGTGTAAACGTGTTTATTTCAATTTATTTTATTTCATTTGTATCTTTGTATTTGGTTTTATTTGTTGCAGAAACAAGTTGTAAGAGGCTTATCCGCCTCCAAATGGTATCCGAGAAGGAGAAGGATAGTGGTGGTAGTTATTAGGACTAAGCCTTGGACGTAGTCGCCTTGGGAGGCGGTGAACCAAGTAAAAACCGACCTTGTTTGCGTTGTGTTGTTGATTTGTTCAAGTTTCTGCTGCGCAATCAACTTAATGCAATCAAAGCTATTCACCCTTTCTCTAGTTCGCACGAGTCCTAACATCCTATTTAGATTTGCAAAAAGTTGTATTTCAGTCAACCAACTTGATCACTCTATTGACTAGATCGAGATAATCGGTTGTTATCCACTACGACAATTGTTTGAAATTTAGTTGACTACTTTGTCATTTTGGTCGACCAACCATCTAATTGGCTGCCACGTGTACTGCAACATCTGGATCAGCTGTTGACTTTGTTATTTGGTCTACTTAGTAGTAGTGTTCATGTGGTTGATCAAACAGGATAAATTTTAGCGAGTCGAGTTTATCCTTTTGCTTCATTGGCTATTGACTTAACATATGGTTGACCCTTACTATTTATTTGGTCGATAATCTGGATAACCTTTGAGGTTGTTGACTTTGAAACACTTGTTGGTTTCTTGGTCAAGTCATTCACTTAGATCGCAAGAGACTTGATCCTTGAATCTACTTTATCCTGCATGTTTACTTTGTGGATTTTAACTAATTTTAAATTAACCTTTACTCAATGAGCATTAAACATTTTACTAGATAATATCAAAATTTAAATTTAACTTACAATATCTCAAAGGTAACTCAATAATAAATATCTATAATAATCAAATATTAATATCTTTTTAAATTAATTATATTTATATTTTAAAAAGTTGTGGAAACAGTCTCTTGCAAAATACAAGTTAAGGCTGCATACACTAGACCCAGTGTGGTCCGACCCTCCCCCGGGACCTCGCACTAGCAAGAGCTACGTACATCGGGCCGTCCTTTAAAATATGAAACCGTATCGGCACGACACGATATGATATCGAAATTATATTGTTCCAATCATAAATCGAAACTTTAACACAACTCAAAATTTTAAACCTCGGTTGAATTCACTAATTTTGGAATTTGTTACTGCCTTTACTCAAATGCTTCTTGGGCACCAATCAATTGTTTAAACTTTACTTAATCTACATACTAAACAAAATTATTTGCTGTTGTACCAATCAATTGAACTAGATCTATTCGTGACTGATTTCCTTGGATCATGATTGTGCCATTTGCTAATGATTGTGTTTAATCGATTGCCGATTGATATAGATTCGAGCCTATCCTTGACCAAATTCTTTGATGACTTTTTTATTAGCTTGAATTTGAGTAATAAATCAACTAAATTTATGATTTAGTCGACTCAAATTGGAATAAAAGTCGATTTGTTGCAAATCATAGTTAACTATACGAATCAATTGACTAACCCATTGACTTTGACCTTGAAACACATATTTTGGTCATAACATCACTTAAATAAGAAAATTACTCTCTCACATCTCACATGCTTAAAGATTACCTCTTGCACTTTTTCTATACCAAGTATTTAGTTATCTTTAACCACTTCTCGTCTACCAAGCGACCTCGCCACCAAGTCTTCTTCATTTGCTAGGTATCCAATTTACCTTAACCTACTAGAATTTCATTTGCCAACACCTATTAGACTTCCAAATCTGCTAGCAATTGTGGGACTTTCTTTGCCAAATGTATTACTACAATTATGCATTAAGTGCTTGAGTCTAACCATATTGCTATATTACTTTGATTTAATTTATAAAAGTTTAAAGTCAGATTTATATTATTGTATTCATGCTCTCTGTTAAGTATGTAAGTGCAAGGTTTCTTGATACTAACATTGCAAGTGCAATGGGAGAGTCGAATAGGCATTGATAGAAATCCAAGTGGGTTGGGACAATCAGACATTAGATAGAGAAAGTTTCATAGGTGCTGGTAGATTTGGGAGTTCAGTAAGTGTTGACAGATAAAGTCCATGTAGGTTAAGGTGAACACATACCTAGCGGATGAAGGAAGATATGGTGGTGAGGTTTCTTGGTAGACGAGAAGTCCCAGTAGGTTAAGGATAACCAGATACTTGACATGGAAAAAGTCCAGGAAGTAATCTCTTGGCATGTAAGATGTTAGAGAGCAACTTGTATTTTGGGCGATGGTAGTGCTCTTGTTTAGGCAAGAATTTGATATAGAAACATGTGTTTCTAGGTTTAACCATCAATCGACTAGAAACATATGTTTTAGAGTTATCAATCGACTAATTCGTATAGTTGACCAAGATATGCTATAGAGTCGTTTCTATTCCAAGTTGAGTCGATTAAATGATAAATTTAGTTGACTTATGAATTAAATTCAAATTATTGTAATTGTTAAATAGGATATCATTTGAAGAAGTTGAAGGTTATCACTTGGAGTCAATTGAAGATGACAAATTAGTCTAATGAAAAAATAGTGGTCAGAGTGTTCGGTTAAGGATAAACTCCTATCTAGATCAACTGATGGATGATAAAAGGATGATCAATCGATGACACAATCAACAAATGACAAAATTTAGTTGACTAATGCAAAGTAGAATAGTTGACTGATGATGGTCATAAAAATCAGTTTAAATCCAAGTGAACCGGACGCAATCCAAAGGCCGCATCAATGTTTGATTTGGTTTAATCGAGTAACAAGTAAATTTAGTTGATTGAAATTGAAATGGTCGATAGTACTCGAGAAACAGTTGACTTGAGGTAGTAGTGAACAAGCTTTGGATAGAGTTCTAAGAAATCAATCGACTCAACTCATAAAAATGAAATAGTGGTTTGATAGCAACCAATCTTACTATATGAATACCGAGCAAAGGCAACTTGAACATACGATAAAAATAAAATAACAAGTGCTCCATTTATAGTAATATTCTGTGTCTCTCAGCTCTCCATTGCATTTCTTTTCAGAATTTGTAGTTTTTTACTTTGCTATTTTAGTTGTTTTTCTCGTTATTTTCATCTCCATTGCATTTCTTTTCAGAATTTGTAGTTTTTTACTTTGCTATTTTAGTTGTTTTTCTCGTTATTTTCATCATCTCCGTATTATATTATACTGTAATTGGTTTTGTATAAGGTTTCTCTGCCAAAGGAAAATTTTTAGGAAGGAGAAAATATAATGTATTTTCGAGGGGCGACTAATCTTATGAGTTCGTAGGCCATGGAGTAAGAATTGAGGTTATGAATCACATTAATAATACCTGTTTTTGCTTCTCTTTTTTTATTATACTAGTTTTACTCGTGTAAATCTTTCTAATTCTCATCTATGCAAGTTTTTGAAAAACTATATTAACAATTTCTATTGTAATCTTCAAAACTTGAAAACAACTTCTACTGCATTTTTCTAAAGCTTAAAAAATACATACCACTCATCTTTTCATTTTTCAAAAACACTTACTTTCTACTATATTTATTTAGATGAGTCTAATAAAATTTTGAAACCAATTTTTAAATATGTTGTTCAACCCCTCGCCCTCTAGCATTTTTCTTGATCTCACAAGTGGTACTAGAGCAAGTTACTTATGAAGGACCAATCGTCAAAGGAGTATCTAAAGAGATGGTGTTGCAAGAGGATTACAACACAATGTGATCCCCTTTCTCTGACGGGGATGATTTTGCCTATTGGAAAGGTAGAATGAAATATTATCATATGACAACATCGATTTGTGGTTTATCGTGAAGTAAGAGACACTTTAATCAAACAAAAGATGAAGAACAAAGCACAAGCCAATATGAAGGCAACAGGATATCAAGTCAATGAAGTTGGGCCATTCTTAAGTGCAAATGAACTTTAGAACAAACTTGTCAAACTTCACGAAGGTACGTGTGACTCACACATAGACGTACTTTTAAGTCAAAATGTAGAACTACATGATGAAAAATGACGAAATGGTGGTTAGTTCCATGGAAGGTTCAAGGAGATCCTCAATGGACTCCATGCGATTTGAGAATGAGTGGAGAACCGAGATCTAAGAAGGTACACACTTAAAGCTTTTCCTTAGACTATCTTGTGGTTATCTATGGTGGATGCTCACATGGTATATAGGGATTTGTCTTTAGTTAAATTAGATGAGCTATTTTGTGAATTTAAATTACATAAGCTGGCTAAACTTGAACCCAAAGAGAGGGTATTGCCTTAATTGTAAAATAAAAAAGGAGAAAAAGGAAGAAACGAAGAGATTAAAGGGCAGGCAGATGCACAAAGTTCCCA
This sequence comes from Hedychium gardnerianum, assembly GCA_038050645.1. NCBI lineage: Eukaryota > Viridiplantae > Streptophyta > Magnoliopsida > Zingiberales > Zingiberaceae > Hedychium > Hedychium gardnerianum. Next base: position 3,572,106 of record JBBUKS010000104.1, on the reverse strand, counting down.
CTAATGAGGGGTCTCGGGGAAGGGTCGGATCACATTGGGTCTATTGTACGAAACCTTACCCTGCATTACAAGAGGCTATTTCCGTGACTTTTTCCTGACCTCCAGGTCACACAGCAACAACTTTACTGTTGCACGTCCCCTTCTAAATAAAGAGATTGAACCAATAAAAAGGTATATCTAAATTGAAATCAATTATAACATATTTTGAATGTAACAAGAAACATGATTACAAATAAAGAGAAGGCTCTTAAGGCAACTAGGGATCATTCATCTTTGAAATCATTTATGAAAAAGTAATGTAATTCTATATATGGCCTTTATGACCATTGATGATGGAGTGGAGATTCCATTATTGGATCTAGATTCATCTAACAAGGAAGACAACTCATTCTGCAAGGAGGAGGATTCATTATGCAGGGAGGAATCATTGTCTAGCGATGATGAAGTACGAACTAGGGAAGAGCGATATGAAGAATGGATGTTGGATGATGGATATTCTAGGCATAAGATAAGGGTCATAAGGAAGTTCATCTTCCAAGCACGAAACATGGGTGTGGTATCTTTTCGAAATAATATAGAACTCAAGGTGGTAGGTATAGGTTACATCGAAGTCTCCTTAAATTTAATTATTATAAAAGATTTTTTGGTAGAAAAAATAAAATTTAATTTGCTTAGTATTAGTTAATTGTGCCATATTGGGTATAAAGTTGACTTTTCCTAGAAATTGTCATGCTGGTAGGACATAAGAAAGATAATGTATATGCTATTGATTTCTCGTGTTACTAATATTTTCACTAAGTATCTTTTGACTCAAGAAGTATGGCTCTACCATAGGAGGTTGACACACATTAACATGAGATAGTTCTTAAAGGTAGTCAAGGGAGACTTGGTGAAAGACCTGCTAAAGCTTTAATACAACAAAGATAGAACTTATGATGTGTGTCAAGAAGGTTAGCTTAGGACGACAATTTAGTTAGCACTTTATTTCCCTTGGAGTTTTTACATCTAGATTTGTTTGATAGTCATAGAGACTCATAAAGGAGTAAATGCTAAGTTCGAATCTTGGTGGGAGATATTGAAAGTTAAAGGTTTTATGTTTTGTTGAGTAAAATATATGAATTTTAAGTTTAGTAGTAGACATAGCATGACAATTGTTAAGATAAGAAGATGATGCGTTATCCGTGACTAAAAGTTTAAAATATCTAAGATCATTTTTGCAAAGGATGGAGGGGTTAATAGAGATATTTTACATAGGATACAAGCAGGATGGTTAAAATAGAAGAGAGCGTTAGATGTTCTTTGTGATCATAAGGTACTTTTAAGGTTAATCGGAAGTTCTACAAAATGATGGTTAAACTTGCTATGTTATATGGAGCTTAATGTTGGTCTTTGAAGTGAGCACATGAGCAAAAGATAAAGTCGCAAAAATAAAAATGTTAAGGTGGTTGTGTGGATATATAAGGATGATCGGGATAAAAAATGAGAACATTGGAAAAAAAATTGGGGTTATACCTATTGAGGAAAAATTCTGACACGTTTAAGATAGTACAAACATGTATTTAAGCGACTAATAGATGTCCGAATTAGGTGATGTGCGATATGATAAATGTGCACATTAATCAAGGAAAAAGAAAACCAAAGAAGACTTGATTAGTAATGATAAAATGATAAAATATGATAAAATTCATCTAAATATAGTTGATGACATAGTAGGGGATCGAGTCCAATGGCGTAGGAGAATCCATATAGTCGACGCTATTTAATGGGACAAAGGCTTGGTGGTTGTTATTGTCGTATCGTCTGATAGTCATGGAGTATTTTCTTTAAAACGTAGCACACTCTTTGGTGATAATAAACGACTACACTAGATTTGTAACAACAATAACAATTAAGCCTTTATCCTACTAAGTAGGGTCGTCTATATGGATCCTCTTACGCCATTAGGCTCAATCCCTTACTATAACTTTATTTATATTTAAATAAATTTTAACCTATTTTATTGTTACTAATCAAGTCTTCTTTGGTTTCTCTCTTCCTCTATTAATGTACATATTTGTCATAGTTTTACATCGTCTAATTGAGACATTTATTAAATGCTTAAGTACATGCTTATATCATTTTTAACGCGTGTCTTAGAGTTTTCCATAAATAGACACAACCCCGACTTTCTCTAATATTCTCATTTTTTATCCTATCTATCCTTTTATGTCCATATATCCACCTTAGCATCCTTATATTCGCGACTCTCATCTTTTGCGTGTATGCTCGCTTCATGGTCCAACATTTAATTCCATATAACATAGTAGGTCTAACCGTCATTTTGTAAACAGACTTAGAGTTATCCTTAATGCAATTCTATCTTTATAGGAAATGTTTTTGTTAATGAGCTTGAAGTCTTCACTCTTGTGCACAAAGCTATAGGAAATGCAACTCTATCTTTACATCATCGTACATAAAAAATAGGACAGTCTGGTACACAAAGTTTCAGCCAATGTGAGGCCCCGGGAAAGGGTCTATTGTACGCAGCCTTACCCTTTTTTGCAAGAGGTTATTTTCGAGATTCGAACCCATGACCTTCGGTCGTACGGCAACAATTTTTCTGTTGCGCCAAGGCTCCCTTTTATTATTACAACCTCTACATATTCTTAATTATTTCAAAATACGCTACGATAATATCTTTCTTTTCTAAAATATTTCACATAATTTATCTTTAAACTTTGTTATAAGTTTTTTCTAAGTCAATGAATACCATATGTAAATCTTGTTTCTTTTCTTGATACTTTTCATTCAGTTGTATGAGAAGATGTATAACTTTTATTGTTGACAGCATGAATCCAAATTGATTTTCGGCTACCTCAGTGTCCTTAATCTTTTTCTATCACTCTTTTTCTAAGTTTCATGATATGACTCATTAGCTTAATGCTCCTATAATTCACACAATTCAGTATGTCTTCTTTGTTTTTATAAGGGACTAAAGATTCTTAGCCTCAACCGATCTTATATTTTCTTCGTTTTCAATATAAGATTGAATAACTTCGTAAGCCATTCAATTTTTTGCTTTCTTAGGCATTTCCATACCTCTATTAGAATATTATGTGGTCCAACTACTTTTTTATTTTTCATCCCATTTAATGCATGTTCTCCTTTGAAATTTAAATTCTCAAAAAATTAATCTATTCTCCTCTAACCTACGTAAATTTTCTAAGTTAAGTTGGTCTTTTAACTATTCATTAAAAAGTTGATGAAAATACCTCTTCTTTTGTTGGTTTATTTCCTCATCCTTTATTGAAACCATATTAGATTTATCTTTAATGAATCTTATTTGGTTAAGATTTATTGTTTTCTTCTCTCGCTTTAGTTATTCTATATGTCTTTTTCGTCTTCTTTTATATCAAGCTATCGAAACAAATATTTTAAAGCTTTATTCTTGGCTTCACTTACTAATTTCTTGATCTCTTTTTTGGTTATTGCATATTTTTTTAAGTTTTCTTTATTCTTACAAGTGTATAGTAACTTATGGGCTTATTTTTTCTTTAGTTTCTCCTATACTTTCTCATTCCACCATCGAGATTCTTTATTTGATTGTACTCGTCCTCTTGACTCATTGAGTATGCACTTGGCTATTGTTTTCAAATTTAACATCATCTTATCTCAATCATATTTGAGTCACCATGCATTTCTTCTAATACTTTTGCTCCTACCCTCTCCTCAAAGTTTTCCATCCTTTCACTTTCGCCACTTGATCCGGAAAGTCATGCACATTTTCTTCTACTAATATGATACTTGAGGTGTGTATCTAACAACATTAACCTATATTCGGTGGTTAAGTTTTCTCTAGCAATTACCTTGCAATCTTTTTAAAATTTCCCCCCCTTTTTCTAAGCATTTTGAATGTAACTAGATGTTCTTCTCTCTTATTGAAAAATGTATTAGCCATTATAAGTTTAAATGCTAATGTGAAATCCAATATAATTTTTCCTTCTTTATTTCTTATCTAAATTATAGTCCCATGTACCCTATTATATGTCTATTCCTGCATGCCCATTTAGATCGTTTATTAAAAACATCTCGTTTGTTAGAATTTTTTATACTACCTTATCTTGGTGTTCTCAAAAATCTATGTTTCGTGTCCATCTATTCCTATTTAATGCATATATGCTAATTATATTAGTAGTTTCTTTTGCTACTAATATTTTGAGAGCTATAATTTTATCTCTATTTCTAATTACTCCTACTAACTCCGCTTATGATAAACTAGTCATGGCCTGTCCCAAGCCCGGATAAAGGAGGAGGGTTGCGTTAGGTTGCTAGCCAGCGTTAAACTAAGGCAAATGTTCAATGAATGAATCTATCAAACTATTGTGCTGCTAGGTTGTTCTCCGGAAGGAACGCGTTGCAGGGTCCGACTGTAACGTCTCGGCAAGGACCGTTAAATCTCTTGAACTTGGGTGTATGCTAAATATGCAACAGTTCGCGTTGCAGGATCCGCCTATAACGTATCGGCAAAGACCGCTACATCTTCATGAGAACTTGAGTGTAGTGTTAAATAGGCAAGAGTTTTCATACCATAAATTGAATAAGAATAAATATTATAGAAAAACTAATAGTCTAATATTTGAAACATGGAATATAGAAACCTTACTAGTAAAGCAATGAAGGTAGTAGATACAATGATTAGGAGAAAAATTAGTATTTTGTGTGTACAAGGACAAAATAGGTAGGAGAGAAGGTAAAGATGATAGAGAATTCGGGTTTTAATTTATGGTACACAAGAAAGAGTAAAACAAGAAATGGAGTGAGTATTGTTGTAGATAGTTCGTTAAAGGATGAAGTTGCAAGAGTAGTTAGAAAATGGGATAAACTTATAACTCTTAAGATAGTAGTGACGAAAGAAACTATGAACGTAATTAGCATATATGCACCTCAAGTAATTAGATGAAGCTATCAAATCAAGATTTTGGGATGACCTAGATGAAGTATTACAAAACATTTCGTCAAATGAAATGATTTTAATAGGAGACGATCTAAATGGGCATGATAGAGTGAAAAATAAGGAATATGAGAGGGTACATGGGGTTATGAGTTTGGAACGAGAAATGGAGGGAAAACTATATTGAATTTTGCGATAGCATGTGATCTTATATTAGCTAATACGTTGTTTTTTAAGAAAAGAGAAGAACACTTGGTAACGTTCAAAAGTGGAAATAATAAATCGCAAATTGACTTGCAAGGTCATCATAGAGAAAACTTAACTATTCAATATAGATTAGTAGTGTTGGATATATACCTCAAGTATGATATCAATAGAAGGAAAATATATATGACTCGTAGAATTAAGTGGTGAAAGTTAAAGGATGGAAAACAAAATATATTTAAGGAGAAGGTAGGAATACAAGCATTAGGTGAAATATACGGTGACTCTAATATGATATGGGATAAGATGATATCAAAATTGAAAATAGTAGCTAAGAGTGTACTCGGTGAGTCAAAGGGGCATGAAGGAATTATATATTTGTAAGAATGAAGAAAACTTAAAAAAATATACAATAGCCGAGAAAGAGGCTAAGAATATAGTGAATGAATTAAAGATGAAACTTTTGAATTATATCGAAAATTGGATACAAAAGAAGGAGAAAGAGACATTTATACAATAGCTAAAGTGAGAGAAAGGAAGAAAAACGATCTTATCCAAATAAAATGTATTAAAGATGAATGTAATAGGGTATGAATAAACGATGGAGAAATAAAAGAGTGGTAGAAGAAGTATTTTTAATTAAAAAGTTTAGGTGACTAATTTAACTTAGGTAATTTAAGTAGGTCAAATGAATATAGAAATTTAAAATTTTATCGTAGAATTTAAACTTCAAAAGTAGAACAAACTTTAAATGGGATGTACAATGGAAAAACCGTTGGACCAGTTGATATTTTGATGAGGTATGAAAGTGTCTAGGGAAACAAGGTATAAAATAACTTACAAAACTATTTAACATGATATTGAAAACGAAAAAAATGTCTCTTCAATGGAGGATAAGTACTCTAGTTTCCTTATATAAGAACAAGGGAGACGTACAAAATTGTACAAACTATAGGGGTATTAAACTAATGAGTCATATTATGAAATTTTGGGAAAGAGTAATAGAAAAAAGATTAAGGAAGAAGACTACGGTGACTGAAAATCAATTTGGGTTTATGCCTGGAAGGTCGACAATGCTATACATCTTCTCAAGCAACATATTGAAAAGTATCGGAGCAAAAACAAGATCTACACATGGTATTACTTAGAAAAAGGTTACGATAGAGTCCCAAAAGAAATTATATAGAGAATTCTAGAAAAGAGAGGTGTTAACGTAACATATATTGAACTAATTAAGAATATGTACGAGAATGTAACGACCAGAGTAAAGACTTCAGACATATTAACTGAAATATTTTCAATAAAGATAAGGTTACATCAAGGATCACCTCTAAGTCTCTATCTTTTTACACTAATCATGGACGAACTCACTGGACAAATTCAAGACACCGTATCATGGTGCATGTTGTTTGCAGATGATATTGTTTTGGTAGATGAGACACATGGAAGAGTAAATGCTAAACTAGAATCTTGGCGGAAAACACTAGAAGTGAAAGGTTTTAGGCTTAGTTGAGTAAAGACAGAATATATGAAATTTAAGTTTAACAATATTAGACGTAATGAGACAATTATTAAGATAGGAGATGACGAATTGTCTGGAACTAAAAGCTTTAAGTATTTATGATTATTTTTACAAAACGATGGAGGGATTGAGAGATATGTCTTATATAGAATACAAGCAGATGGTTGAAATGGAGGAGAGCGTTGAGTGTTTTATGTGATCGTAAAGTACCTCTAAAACTTAAAAAGAAAATTCTACAAAACAATGGTTAAACCTGCTATGCTATATGACACTGAATGTTGGGTTATGACTTGAGCACATGAGCAGAAGATGAGAGTTGCAGAGATGAGGATGTTAAGGTGGATGTGTGGACATACGAGGATGAACAGAATAAGAAATGAGAACATTAGAGAGAAAGTCGGAGTTCAATCTATTGAGGGAAAACTTCGAGAGACATGTTTAAGATGGTACGAACATGTATTTAGACGACCAATAAATGCTCTAGTTAGGCGATGTTAAACTATGACAAATACGCACATCAAACGAGGAAGAGAAAGATCAAAAAAGACTTGGTTAGCAATAATAAAATTAATAAAACTTATTTAAGTATAAATGATGATATAGTGGGGATAGAACTTAATAGCATAAAAGGATCTATACAGCCGATCCCACCTAGTGAGATAAAGTTTGGTTGTTGTTGTTGTCCTAATTACTCCTACTACTTCATTTCTTAATGAGCTATCTACAACAATACCTACTTCATTTCTCGTTTTACTCTTTCTTGTGTATCATAATTTAAAACATGAGTTCTTCATCATCTTTGGCTTCTCCATTAGCCATTTTTTCTTTTGTAAATACAAAATATTAATTTTCTCCTAATCACATACCAACTACCTCTGTTGGTTTGCCGGTTAGTGTTTCTACATTCCAAATCTAAGACAATCGATATTCTTATGATATCTATTTTTTTCTAGTTTAGGGTGTGAAAACTCTACATTTTTAATACTGCATCCAAGTTCTCATGAAAATATAACGGTTTTGGACGAGATGTTATAATTAGACCCTACAACACGTTCCATCCGGTGAACAACCTAGCATTAGTGTGATAATTTGATGGATCCATATATAACGTTAGCCTTTGTTTGATGCTGGTTGACAACCTAATACAACCCTTTTATATTCGGGCTTGGGACTAACCATGACGGAATTTATTCACCATGGGGTGTTCATTAGATTTGCAGGAGTATATTTTATGATAAGGACAATACCTAAAAGTTTTAGTTAGTTTTTATAAGTAGAAAACGAAAAGAATCTTAAAATCAATGGGATCTGTGGTGAATTAGAAAATTATAGGTTTTTAAAATTCTACTACATCCAACAAAATGAGGTGGTGGAGAAAAAAACTGAGGCTAACAAGACGCAGCTAGGTTTATGTCGAATGAATACTCACTACCTATTACTTTTGGGCCGAGACAATAAATCTCGCATGTCATTGAAAATAAAATTTACTTGTATAGCATTTTAGGAGAAACCCTATGAATTTTGGTTTAAAAAATTTCTACAATAAAATATCTTAGAGTGTTTGGTTGTAAAGATTATATTCTTAACACCAAGCATAATTTGGATTTTTTTTTTGGCTGAGACAGAAGAGGGTCTCTGATATCAATTAATAAGCAAATGATAATCGAAATCTTGTAGTAGATTGATAGAATTTCTTAAGCAACAAATATAATAAAAGGCCACCGCCAAGTTTAACTTCACTAACAGATACAGAAATTCACCATCATCAGGATGCATAAACTCAGATAGAGACCCAAACTAGACACCATGCAATGCTAAATCTAAGAGATACATAGAATAGAAGAGGAAATTCAGAGAGTTTCTGAATTCATCGTCAAAGTCTAAACTTTTTTCTGACTACAAAACAACAAAATAAATACTAGTGTATAAAACATCCTTCCATGTATATGGAAGTACAAAATTTATTTATTCACTATTGATAACTAAACTTTTTAATGCTTTACTTGGTCAAGAAGATAAGCTGAACAACATAACTTTTCCTTGGAAAATGCAAAATCTGCTAAAAAGTTAACTGGTTGATTTATTCCTGATAATTAAGCTCTTTAATACTTTCCTTGGTCAAGACCATAAGCTGAATTAATTCTCCCTTTGAATTTGCACACTAGACCACCTATTAAAGAAACAACAAAAACTTTTCCTTAGCCTCCGGGGCAATGGGACAATGATGCAATGGTTAGATCCTCCAATGAATAATCAAGAGATCTAAGGTTCGAATCTCAGCTGTGGTGCACTGCAGGGATTTTCCCTATTGTGAGAAGCAGGCCGGTCCCAAGCCCGGATAAAGGAGGAGGGTTGCGTTAGGTTGCCAGCCAGCGTTAAACTATGACAAATTTCAATGAATGGATCAATTAAACTATTAATTAAACTAAACCGAAAATTTAAAGAACAACATAGCAAAGTACAAAATTTAAATACCATATAAACAAATGACATCACATTAATTCAACTAGAGTTCACAAAATAATAAATTTATTCAAGTAAATACAAATATGATACTTATGACACCGTCAAATTATCAACTCTGGCAAATCTATCTAAAGTACTTATGGCATAAATTATATAGATAAACTACAAGGTCCCTCATCTACATCTTTCCTACGTAGATAGGGCATTTGGAATTGATAATGGGGAAATTAATTGTCATTTACAATAGCCTAGAAACTGTTAGATTGCTGCCATGTGGATGATTAGGGAAAAAGAGCCATATGAATTGCCCGAAGGTCCACAATCAAAGATTGGCATCAATCAAATCACGATGTGGTAGGACCACATTAGGGTGCTTTTTTCTAAAAATTTATAATCAGATGGAGGTTATTAGAGTACTATAAGGCGATCTTTTTGTTAGCCTTTACAAATTCGGTGACCTTTGCTTTTCTCTGATAATGTAACTTTAGCAGCTTCCAAGATGTTGAGCATCTTGACTTTACCTCATCTGACACGGTCACCTAGGGCAACCCTGGAACACCTTAGCTAGGCGCAATGTAGTTTGTGCAAGCTCTAAGCATCTTATCTCAAGCAAGGTTTAAAATCTTGACTTGTACTGGAATTTCAATTTTTTATTGAAACAATACAACTTCGATACCATGCAAATTTTTTGACTTATGGTGTTGGTGACAAATTAGAAGTGGAAGGAGGAGGATATAAAAGAAGAAAAAGAGAAAGAGATGACGACTATATATCTAAGTTCGGATTTTGTGTCCCATTTGAAATGGTACAATTTTGATATTATGTTGTATTGTCACAGGCTATAAAATTTCAATTCATCTTGGTGTGTATTGTAGCATACCAAGGGGTATCAAGGGTTGATATGACAAGGCATGATTGATACAACGATATAGGAGAGATTTCTCGTGTTGAATACTATTGAGTTTCAATAATTTATTGGAATGATACATTTCAACTGTGCCATCATCACAGTACAAAATTTCAAACTATGGCCTCAAGCACCTACCACCTCGGTGTAAGTGCTTTAGCCTCTGCTGAACTTGAGCACACCATTGGCCACCTCAGAAATTAGTATCCATTCAGCTACGACCCCACTCACTGGCTCAAAGCTAGATTAGCACAAAGCACATTTGGCAGATCACATTTGAGTCTGATCATAACAGGAATTTTCGTTACTCTTTGTTAAAATGAACAATTTTTTTTTTTTTTTTGATCAATTGTTCACCAAACTGGTCAAGTTGCTCCATTTAACTTTTCATTTTGCATTTCTGATTTTATAAGCTGACTCAGGCCAGCTGATGTTCTGGTTGCTAGATTTTCTATTTTAATTGATCAATCTTGGTCAGTTTTCATAACTATGCTTTCCTATCATGAACTTCCTAAAGCTTTCGCAACTACTATAAATAACTTAAATATTCTGATAAAGTCATCCAAAATATGTAGAAGAAACCATAACTTTAACACTTCGGCAGCTCAAGTTAAACCTGTTTACAATGAATACGTGGAATATAGACAATTAAGCACTAACTTTGTCCATGTATTGTCTGCTACCTCACCTTAGTTACTAGATTCACTGAAAACTGCAAGGATAGAATATGAAGATCTAGTCGATGCACCTGTGAAATTCTCCTAATAATCTGTTATAAAGCATCATTCAAATAAAGGAGCATTGTTATAAGAAGTAGTGATCTAATGCTGCAATCAGAAGCTGCTATTGTTTTTCTACCAATATGCACTTCACCTTGAGTTCAAGCCTAGATGCTTGGGACTCCCGAGTCCAAACTGCATGAATGGAAAATTGAAGTAGGTGTTCTACATGGGCAGAAGGGGGAATTTATTGGCAATTGGAGTGAATTCTATCAAATCGGACAGAAGCCAAAGCATATTTTCCAATTATGAGAGGTGCTAGTGTGCACTATGAAGTCTACCACTACATTATTACGAAATATAATGTCTCACACTGGACCAACACCACCTATTTATATTTATTCTAGCATTTTCCACAAGTCAAACTTTACATCCTTGTCCTTTTTTAGGAACTATCCTCTATTAATGGCTGCATGGAAGGTTGCTCCTGCTTTGGCTGCTGGATGTACTGCCATTCTTAAGCCCTCTGAACTATGTTCAGTGTAAGTTGTTGGCTATGCATATTTGTTAAGTGGATGTATCTTGATGCTTTTCTTTTATCAATCAGGACTTGTCTGGAGCTTGCTGCAGTCTGTAAAGAAGTAGGCTTTCCAGCTGGCGTTCTGAATGTTTTGACTGGGTTAGGTCATGAAGCTGGTGCTCCTTTAGCATCACATCCTCATATAGATAAGGTTCAACTAACCAGTTGATTTATCTGGTTTTATAATAAGCTTGCAGTTTTTAAGTTCACTTTTCTAATGAAATTAATTTATTGTCATTTATGCTTTCCCTACTTTGTTTTGCAGATTGCATTTACTGGAAGCACAGAGACTGGTAGAAAAATTATGACAGCTGCAGCCCAAGTGGTCAAGGTTTGTGAGATTCCTTTTATTAGGTTTTTTTTCTATTCTTCCCCCTAAACAATTTTTAACTATTTTTTATTTAAATTTTTTTACATTTGATAGATGATCATGTGATTTGGTGTCATAAGACGGGCATAGTTGATCCTAAATAATTACGACACAATGTCTTGTGGTTGTCTTTATGATCTTGTGCTTTGCATTCAGAGTCCGAGATCTCTTTTACTATGACGTTTTTGACTTTTGTTGTCTGCATCAGCCTGTTACATTGGAGCTTGGGGGTAAAAGTCCTATTATTGTATTTGAAGATGTTGAGATCGACAAAGGTCAGTATCTTCTACTACATAGCTTAATCACGGCAATCACTTTTTCTTTTTCTTTCCTAATATTATATTCCCATTGAAAGTTGCAAACTCTACTGGATATCTGAGTCATATCCAGCTTTTTGCCTGTGATTGTTACATCCTTAATCTATCTTGAAGAAAGAATTTTAGTTTTGTAAAAGCAAATGGTAAACGTTTCTTTTGGCTTGTTGGTTGCTTAACTATCTTTGACAACAAAAGCTGTTGAATGGGCACTTTTTGGATGCTTTTGGACAAATGGTCAGATCTGCAGTGCAACTTCTCGCCTTCTGATCCATGTAAGTATCCAATATAACAACTCCAAAGTTATCTTGAAAATGCTATACAACTTTATATTCATAGTTATTTACTCATTTATCACCTGGAAAATGTCATGATGTGAATTGTTCATACAGGTTTATCATAGTCCACTTTTATGTAATTAGGCATTGAAAAATGTTTATGTTGGTTTTCTTTCACATCTGATTGTGTTTGCTAATCTGTGTCACATTTAAGGTTTTAAAAGGCAATTTGAGAGAGTAGGCAGTCGACCCACTGTACAGAGCTTGGATTATAGGTGAAGGCCCAGGTGGTTGGCTTTAAAATAATATTAAAATAAAATAGATTGATATTAGATATTAAATATTACTAAAATATATATGTATATTAATGAATCAAAACAAAATTTTAATTACAAGTAAACAAGTGTTAAAGTGATAAATAAACACATAAAAACAAGAAAACACATAACGATAACAAAACACATCATATTTCACACTGCAGAAAGCACATATCACAACAAAACACACATAAGTACATAAATAAACAAAATTCATAAATCCCTATTGTACATTGCAAGAAAATACATAACAATATAATATAACAATTATAACTAGTGTCATACTATAAGTGAACCAAGTTCTGAATAAACTTTCTTTTAAGAAATAAACCTTTCTGGATCACCTTGGTCCACCACTTGGTCTGCCTTTCAAAAGTTCTACTGCTTATTAGTTATGTGTAGCCATCCTTTTTCAATACTGTTTTGGCTGCCACCTGCACCACTTTCTAGAATACTTGTCACATTGTCCCTTCAAATAACTTGTCCCATCTTGATTTTTTCTCTTCCATTAGTTAATGTGTGTCTACCAAGTCTTTAAAATCTTTAATCACATGTATATTTCTTTAAAGGAATTAATTCTTTTGAATTTTGAAGTTCTTCCCTCACATTATCGAACCATATCAAGGCAGTATGCTTTCAATAATTTTAGGTCCAAAAGGAAATTTTATTTTTTCACTCTAAATAATATCCATGCCTAACAAGTCATTAGATCTACCTGTTAGTCAGGTTTGGATTATTGCAATTGTCTGATGGTTAATCCTAGCTGGCGACCTTGTCTTATGTGTTAAAACCTTTAAAAGTGTCGTGAAGGAATTTCCAGAGTGTCTTTAAGTTTTTAGATTATTTTCATAATATACCAGTTTTTGTCTTAACTGGTCACTTGTATTTGCTGAAATGCTCAAATATCTAATTGTTTATATATATTGATGTTATGTTTCATGTTTGGACATATGTGACAATGGTCAGAAAAGCATCTCAGAGGAATTTCTGAGGAAGCTTGTTATATGGGCGAAAAATATCAAGATCTCCCATCCGTTGGAAGAAGGATGTAGACTTGGTCCTGTGGTAAGTGAAGGACAGGTATGACAATTCCAAATTCTATTCTCACACTGTTTATGACCTTTATTCTTTATTGAGTTAATTATTTTCTCTGAAACTGAAAAGTCTACAACTATGCACGAGTATCCTGTGTAATTTTGTACAAATCTTTTTTACGCTGAAGAAATGCTATTTTAAAATTTCAATTTTAATATGATAAATATGGTAAACCCAGTATGGTAGATAAGATTTAGTGTTGTTCTATCAAAATCTGCTAGTCTTACTTCATGGTGAACTAATAGGAGAAAACTGCTTGTGTGCATTTATAATTTTAGACGTGGTTGGCTTAGTTCACCAAATTATTGCAATGCAAAGGTGTTATGCAAATATCTATGAATACACATGATCATGGAGGTGGTTCAGTGTGAAAGGAGGAAGACAATGGGATAATCTCGTTTGATACATATATGAGTATATCTGTAGCTCTTGGACTACTATTTCCATCATCGTATTGTATTGGTAGAACCTTACCTGAACCATACTAGTTGTAATGTTATTATTATCAATGGACGTTTCTACTAGGGTACATGTTCGATGTGCCATTATTTGACTTTGTTTCTCACTTGAGCACAAAGTCAACTCTAATTTTTCAAAAGGCTCAAAGATGCATGATTCTAATAAAAATGTTATCTCGTGTATGTATGTGCTTATCATGGACAGCATATCTCTATCCGTGACACTTGAGACAGCATGTCATATCAGTTCAAACCTAGAGCAAGATTGCCTTAGTGAAATTATCTAGAACAGCGTCAACATGACCATCAATCCTTTGTCTTCTCCTTTTTCTTTGTCATTCTTCTCTTATATTTCGTGTTTCACATTCCTCTTTACTCTAGGTTGACATGCAAAATCTGTGACTTGTTCGCAGTAGTAAAATATATATATATATACACGCGCGCTCAATAGGACAAGTTTGCATTTGAAGATTTAAGGTAATGGGGAGAAAAATCTTGTTTTTTTGATTATTTCTGTTAAAGGTTAAGACACAACGGAACAAAAAGAAGAGAGGATATCTTAGGGAATTTGTGAAAGAAGATGCATACTTATGTAGTCATAAGCATAGTTTAAAATATCGTGCCGTTTCGCCTGGTACGGGCGAAATATTTTGTTCCGCCTGCCAACCGAAACCGGCATCGGCATGCCCGAGGTAACGCGGCCGCGGAGGCGTCGCATTGGCCTCGCGGCCGCTACGGAGGCCTCGCGATGGCTTCACGGCTGCTGCGGAGGCCACGACGGCCTCACAGCAGTCGCGGAGGCTTCGCAATGGCCGTGCAGAGGCTTCGCGATGGCCGTGCTAAGGCTTTGTGATGGCCGTGCGGATGCTTCGCATTGGCCTCACGACAATTGCGTGGGCCTCGCGGCTGCCGCGAGGCAATCACGAGGGTCTTGTGGCCGTTGCGAGGCCATCTCGAGGGTCTCACGGCTACCGCAGAGGCATCACGATGGCCTCATGATCGCCGGGGAGGCCTTGTGGTTGCCGCAGAGGCCACATGCGTGCCTTACGTTCTCTGACGACACGGAGGAACAATATACTTAGCTTTTAATTAAAAAATCTTACGTTGATAATTTCAATCAACTCCTAGTTATAGTTGGGATAATTTAAATAGATTTAATTAAACTCTAATAAAATTATTTCATTAATTTAATATATATATATATATATATATTTTTTTTTAAAAAATATTTAGATTAATTTTTTATTTATATATTACACGATATAGTACCGAAACCATATTGTTAGTGGCTTCTGTTGGTGCAATCGTCCTTCGGTCAAGGTTGCCCAAGTTGACTAAGCTCAGGTTGGCTCGAACTTGAGTTTCGATATTTGACAATATGTTAGAGAGAAATCAAATAGGTCAAGGAGGACCGAATACTTGATTTTGAAAAGTTCTAATTGGAGGTTAGGCAAGTGAAAGTCCTAATTGAGGTTATGCAAGGAGAGGTTAAGCAAGGGAAAATCCTAACTGAGGTTATGCAAGAGGAAAGACCTAGTGAGACTAGGCAGTGGAAGTCCTAACTGAGGTTAGGTAAGGAAAAATCTTAATTGAGGTTTCCCTTGCCTAACTGAGGTTAGGCAATGGAAAGTTTTTGTTGAGGTTAGACAAGGGAAAGTCCTAACTGAGGTTAGGCAAGGGGGAAGTTCTAGCTGAGGCTAGGTAAGGGAAAGTCCTAACTGAGATTAGGCAAGAGAAAATCCTAACTGAGGTTAGGCAAGGGGAAGTCCTAGCTGAGGTTAGACAATGGAAAGTCCAACGGGAAGGTTGGCAAGGGCAAAGTCCAAGTGGTTCAGAGAGGACTAGACACTTGGTGATCGAAAGTCCTAACTGAGGTCAGGCAAGGGGAAGTCCAAGTGGGTCAAGGAGGACCAGACACTTGACATGAGTGAGAAAGTCCTAATAGGTCAAGGTTGACTAGGGCAATGGAAAGTCCCAATAGGTCACAGATGACTAGATGTTGGGCAGAGGAAGTCCTGGTAGGTTGAGGCATAGTTGTCAAAAGCGCGAGGCGCAAAAAAGCGCTCAGGTGTCTTGGGGCTTAAAGCGCAAAGCGCAAAGCGAAGCGCGGGCTTTATGGAAAAAAACGCAATAAATAAAAGAACTATTATCTATTAAAAAATTTTGAAAATGTTATTAAAAATTCAAATAACCATAGACAAAATATTCTTTGATGAAGTCGTAGATTATTCAAAAAACTAAAACTAAATCAAAAGTTTTTGAAAATGTGATAGATGAAATATCAATTATCAAAATAATCATCTTCTTCATCTTCAACGTCCAAATCTACGTCGTCAGCTCCATCACTTGATTTGTATCCATCAGTATCTTCTTCTTCAGTTTCATCATCAAGGTTAATCTCTTCTTCCTC
>JBBUKS010000104.1:3534176-3546242 GCA_038050645.1 Hedychium gardnerianum | reverse complement strand
AACAAAATTCTCAAAACTGCCTCCATCAATGACTAGTGAACACACCTTCCCATTTGACTTGCACCTTGTTTTGAAGATATTATGTC
Source organism: Hedychium gardnerianum (assembly GCA_038050645.1). Taxonomy (NCBI): domain Eukaryota; kingdom Viridiplantae; phylum Streptophyta; class Magnoliopsida; order Zingiberales; family Zingiberaceae; genus Hedychium; species Hedychium gardnerianum. The sequence continues at coordinate 3,546,156 of JBBUKS010000104.1, read as the reverse complement.
GAAGCCAATTTTGACCATTATCTTGATTAGGAGCCGTGAGTACTCTTTTAATAATCAAACATTCGCCCTCCTCAGGTTTAATCTCTTCTCTTTCATAGTCGCCATAATCATTGTATTTCTGTGCTTCGTCGTCACCCTCGTGGCCTTCATCTCCTTCATTTGTATTAGCTGCACGAACATCACTTCTCCACCTTGGACACTCGTTCATGTAATAACTTATCTCGCCACACTTGAAACAAGCATTAGCCTTATTTTTGTTAGATGTCATACCACTTCCATCCTTTCCCTCTCCTTTCTTTGGTGCACCCTTGTCGGAAGATTCAGCCTTTTGTGGATACAAAGTTCGAACATCGACAAACTTCTTACTCCTCACTTTGAAAGTCTTGTTTTATCTTTTAAGGCCAATTGAAAAGCATTATTTAGCCCCCATATTTGTTGTACCTCAACTTCATCTCTAATAGATAGTTTGAGCCCATTAGTATACCTTGCTACAAGTTGATCTTCTGATTCTTGAATATCATATCTAGCCATCAATTTGTAGAAATCTTATGTATAATCAATCACACTTTGATTGCCTTGATATAGAGTATTGAATTTCATAAAAATGCTTTGAGCAAAATTTAAAGGAAGGAAATTTTCACGCATCCTTGCCTTCACTTTTTCCCAAGAAGCAATTTCTTGCCTTCATTTTTTTCCCCAAGAAGCAATTTTAGGCATACCTTTCCTCACTCTGATCTCTTGTGTTTTATTCCACCAAGTTAAAATATAGTCTTGAAGTCGTGTTGCAATTAACTTGACTTTCTGATTTTCTGGAACTTCTTTATATTCAAAGATCTTTGCTACAGTGCTAAGCTAATCCAAAAACTCCTCAGGTTGAGATGATCGTAAAACTTCGGGAGGTCAGCCATGATAGTTTCGGAACGTGTAAACTCTCATGCTTGTCTGCGAGCAAAAGGATTTACATGCTCGGAGTCATTACTAGAATACCCCTGGCTCGAACCTCGCCCACTCTGACGCTCAAGATGTAAGGTCAATTCCTCAACTTGTCTTCGAAGTGCCTGAATTTCAGCATTCGTCCATCTTCCAAATTTTCTATGCCTCTGCCACGTCCACCTCTCCCTCGTCTTGCTGCCATCACAATAAGAAGACCAAGGCCCAGAGCAAAAGCTTGAGCTCTGATACCAAATGATGAAGGAATTATATAGTGGGGAAGTTGGACAACAAGAAAATAGAAAAAACTTAGGAGATAAGCTAATTCGACTTCACCATATGAACATCAAAAGAACATAGACAATTTTATTTTCAATATTTTTCTTAATCAAAACAATCCCTCTCTTCAACTTATTTGCATAAAGACTATTTAAAGACTTAAATTAAATATAATAATAAAGTACTTTAGTTTTTCTAAACGTGAGTGTAATTTTCCTAGTTTTTGACTTTAACTCCCCAACAATTTTGATTTCAATTGCCAAGACTTTTGTAATTTAATAGTAGCATTTTCAACTTCCCAACCTTTGATTATATTTCCTAATTATTAGCAATTTGCCCTGCATAATCATGAACCACCTTAAATTAAGGAGTCTACTTTGATTTGTTTTTATATTTTCTATTAAAGTTTGATTTTTGTTGCATATATTTTGTAAATCATTAACTACACAAGAAAAAAGTGATATTCACCCCCTTTACCATACTAACATTCGATCCTAAAATAATAACTAATTAAGATTTGATCAAACTCGATTGGGATCCAATCAACTGTACAAACTTAATCTCCTCTCTATGAATTTGTAACTAGCACATAATTGACCTAAAAATTTGTAAATTACATATTAAAAAATAATCTTCAAATTACTCTAAATCCTTAATTGATTATATAGTCAGCAAATTTAAAAAATTGGCACTTGTAACACTTTGGTAGCATGAATCGTTAGATTGGGTTCCTCCTCTATTTTTTTCTAATATTCATGCATTTCTTGAGGTTATGTTTCTATTTGTGGTCTCTTCTTCTAGTACTTTATTGCATTCCTTAAGTGATATTCTTAATTTGAAGGATGCAAGTATGCCTTTTCTCCTTGCATGACCGGTTGCTTTCTTTATAGTAAATCTTTCTTCTTGCGATAAATTTTATTATTATTTTTAAATTGACATCAAGTATTTAATTTACATTAATTAATTTTAGATATATTGATTCAATCTTATAAAAGTTTCTTATTAGACATTATGATAAATTAAAAAATTCTCTTAACAAATGACTCATCAGTTTAACATTCTTACGTCAATCACTCATTAAGAAAAATTCATCCGTTATCATTGTTTATATCAAAATTATCTTACTATTAAAATCATCATCATCATGCATATCAAAATTATTCTTACTATTAGAATCGTCATCATCATTCATATCAAAATTAGAATTAGAATTGTTATCATTTTTTTTTTATAATTCAAGTATAGATCTTACGATTTGATTCAGCCTAAAGATGAACAATTTAACCCATGAAATATTTCACTAACTATCAAATAAATCTAAAAGCACAAATAATAATTTATATAATGGTCCAATGATTATAATAATTTAAACACGAAAGATGAATTTCTTACCCTCTTTGGGTGCATGATGAGCTCCAAAATATTTGTCTACGGGGCAATGGTGTGATGGTTAGGTTCTCCAATGGATAACAAAGAGATTTAAGGTTCGAATCTCAGCTACGACGCATTGCAGGAAATTTTTCCTCCAATGAAAAGAGGACCTAAGAATGCTGGTCATTTAGATGAGCCTCTATTAGCACTTTCCGATTTATCCTGATGGCTAATGAAAAACTTCCGTGAGACCGAATCGAATATCTCAAATCCGACCTCATCTGACCTGATTAATCATTGAGCTCCAAAATACTTACATTGCACCATTGCCGAGAGACTTAGAATTTGTCATCATTCATATCAAAGTTGTCTGTTTCAAAAAAACTTTCATACTATTGCGTATTTAGGATAAATTTTATATTCTTGTGTTTGCATATTTTAACGATAAAGTGCTTACCAGCCTTGCAAAAGAAGAATATGTGAAGGAGAAACTGAATATAAGAGAATTAAAAATTATATGAGTAAATTTCGATATAGAAAAAATAAAAAAATGGAAAAAGAAATTTGAATGAGAGACTGGATGGAGGTATATGTGTTTTTAAGTTATCAAATATTTTTATAAGTATCGTTTGGGTAAGTTATAGATAGTACAAACTACAAAATTTTCGTTTTCCTTTTTTTATCAGTAACAATAAAGGTCAAAATCATGATAACATTAATAATAAAATTACGAATGACGAAGTAAATAGGCAGCCGCGAAAGCGGGGAATGGAAAAACTACGCGGTCCTCCGTTCTCACGCAACGCAACTAACAAATCTCCTCTCCTCTCCTCTCCTCTCCTCCCGTCTTTTCCTTTTCCTTTTCCTCGTCGCCATGGCGTTTTCCTCTCCGGTTGCCACCAAAACCCTAATCCCAAACGCCACTGACGGAGAAACCCTCATCCCTGGCCTCCCCGATGACATCGCCGCTGTGATTCTTGCCTCCCTCTCCTACTCCCACCAGTCTGTCCTCCGAGCCACATCCCGGTCTTGGCGTGCTTTCCTTGCCCCCCTCGCCCTCCTCCCACTCCGCCGCAGCCTCCGGCTCCCCTGTCGCCACCTCCTAGCTCTCTTCCCTGCCGACCCTTCCATCACGCCGCCCTGCCTCTTCGACCCCGCCGCCTCCGCCTGGGCCCTCCTCCCCCGTATACCTTGTAGCTATCACCTCTACGGCCTCTCCAATTTTGTACCCGTCGCTCTAGGCCACCACCTCTACGTCCTCGGTGGGTCACAGTTCGACGCTCGCTCCTACCCCATCGGCCACCCAATCGCCTCTGCCGCCGCCTACCGCCTGGACCTCTCCTCCATGCCGCCTCTTTCGTGGGACCGCCTCGCCAACATGATATTCCCCCGTGGTAGCTTCGCCTGCTCGAGTTTGCGCGAGTCTGGACATGGGGACGTGAAGGATGAAGGCAAGATCATCGTAGCTGGTGGTGGCTCGCGCCACTTGATGTTCCCATTGGAAGGCAGCCGGATGAGCTCAGCAGAGTGCTACGACGTGGTGTCGGGCCAGTGGAGTATGCATAAAGGTCTTCCGAGGGACAGGGCAGGGTGCGTTGGATTATTGATTGCAAGGCCTGATAGCGAGGAGGATGAATTTTGGGTGATGGGAGGATACGGAGACTATAGGACGGTCTCAGGCGTTGTTCCTGCTGATGTTTACCACAAGGACGCAGTGGTGCTGGGCCTGAAGAGTGGGAGGTGGAGGGAGGTCGAGGACATGTGGGAGGAGGGGGAGAGGAGACGGCTAGGGGCAGTCACGGCACTGGATGGAGATGATGGACAGGGAAAGGATATTTTCATGCTTGACTCAAATGAGATATTCAGGTAATCCTTTTGATTTATTATTAACTGATACTGATTTTTAGCTAGGTTTTAATGCATTCTTGGAATACATCTCCATCTTTCTTCTGTTGGGACACAGTTCTGCAACATTCAAAGGTAATGAGAGTTGTCTTAATAAATATAGGGTTCACTTTTCCTATATTCATGTCCCATCTACTCAATTACATTGCCTATATTTTTGAATTTCCTAATCTTCCTAAATCAAAAGCTTAAGTATTTTGGTAATGTATTAGTGTTGTTATCTGAAGTTTTATTTATGCCCTAATTTTTGCTCATAATGTTAAGATTGCAGGTGCTTAAAATTACTAAACAATTTATTGCTGGAAGTTTGGAAACTATCATTTTGAGTAATCATATCTTTGTTACCTGTGTTTATTTCACTTCAAATTTGACTCATTCTCTTATGTGACTTTGCTGTTTTTCCTGGAAAAAAAGAGAGAAATGACAAGAGACCTTCCTTCCATGTTACATCATTATATATAGTTCTCCCACTTGGGATATAAAATTATCCCTAACCTATTTTGACACTCATTATAATAATAGAACAGTATCACAAAGACACATGCCACTTCCTACAGCATCCTAATCTATTCTCATATGACTTGATATATGTCTTTGTATTTTCTTTTTAAAATTCATACTTTATGTTTCTAAATAATCTTAATCATGTCATAAGATTATGAACTTTGTTAGTTAGAATATCAAGGTCTTCATGAGCTTCTAGTTAGAAACTAAGTGAAACATATTGAGCTTCATATAACTTGGTTACAAGATAAGGAGGTTGAACTGGAAAAATCAATTTGGTAAAATACCTTAAAATATTATGTTCTCTAATTAGGTCTAGCAGGAAATCCTTCCAATAGTTATGATCTTTAGTGAAGCTTTTATAACAATCAATGTGTGTAACACTCAAGGTGCAACATCCTAATTAGGCAGAGCACGAAGTTTGCTTCTAAGTAGGTCTATACACAACTTTGGTTCTTTATTTAAGGAGCACGAAGTTTACACTAATTTGATCCTAGAATGAGAGTGGATATGTAACATTCATGGTATTAATAGTTAGCCATAATTAGTAGACGATTGATCCATTGCCTAGCGGCACATTGTAGGTGGGTGCTGCGGTCGATATTAAAATCATATTAGAATAGAAAAAAGAATTAAAAATACTTTACACACACATGCATATATATATATATAATAATAATAATAATAATAATAATAAATTTATCTTTAGTGAATCAAAATATGATTACAATCACAAATAAACAAGTGATAATTAGTAAGCATGAATTAAAGACAACAATATAAGACATTTCATATTTTACATTGCAATCAAGAAAATAAAGATCACCAACACAACAAAAAATTCAATAATTTTTTATTATAAGTCCACACAACAATCAAAATAGAATGATGCATGGGTTGGATTATTGGGAAAGTTATTGTTCCTTTCTATTCTTGAGCAAAACAAAATCTTATAAAAAACAAATGTTTTTTTGACTCGCATGGGCTGCTTAGGTGGTTCAGCTTGGTTGATTTTTTAAATGTTTGCTTAATAGGGCCCACCTACCCACAAGGAGAAAGTGCCTAGGTGGTACTTATGCTGATATTAAAAAACATGGTAAATTCCTTTTTATTTTCCTACTACTTAGAGAATAGTTAGCAAGGATGCTTTCTTTCAAAGAGCTCTTGATGGCGTGTGAAGCACTACTGTCACTTTTAGGTTCCAAATTCAAGTCATTTCTCTTGAATGCCAAATTGAAGTTTGTAAAAGAGTGAAGGTGAACCTTTTTACTAAATATTTGCTTGTTAATATTATTATGACCTTTCTTCCTATCTATGCTATACATACTTTTCCTTTGACTGACACATGTAAGCTTCTATGTAGATGATTATGATAATTTCTTTCATCGTATAAGTAGCAGATAGAAGTTAGAGAAGAAACTAGTAGAACTCACAAGATGTTGGCATTCAAGAATGTTACTAGATTCTTAAGCATTTACAATGATTAGGAATGCGATATGCACCATAAGACTATACATATAATGCTTAGATATTAATGCATTTGTGAATTTGTTTACAACAAATACATTTATTTTATAAAATTCATTCATATTCATTATTTTTTGCATTCAACATAATGGGATTTAATTAGGATGCAGGTTTTCTAGCTTAGTGTTCTCTTAGTTAGAAATGATCTAAATATGTATTTTTGTATCTAAAATGTTTTATTTCTATCGAGTTTTTTTTTGCAGTGCATAATATGAGTAGTCTTGAGAAAATCTTTTGAGAAGCATTGCCATTGCGAATATCAAATAAGATTTTGTTATGTCCCAGAAATTTTGAGAAATTAAAATATCTAGAAATTTGATTTATAATGAGATGTATTAGAAAATAGTGAATGTGTTTGGGTAAAATTTAAATAAATTAACTAGGAGATGGGTTTAAATTGGACTGGAGTTAAGCTAGCCTTAAACTAAATTAATTTAGGATACATTTGGTTAAGATGCAAACCATTTTTTTAATAACTAGTGAGTTTGTGATTAAACTTAATTATGTTCAAACCGACCTAATTTGGATTTAATTTGGATGACTTCTGGTGTTTGGTTTTTCCCTATTATTTTTCTCTACCACTAACCTTGCTAAGATTGAACCCTAATTGACATCATTTCCTTCCTCGCATGATCATTGAAATCCCTAATGAGTTCTCTCCAATTCAGAATTTGTCTCCTTTCCTGTGTCGTGAGTTTTCCTTTTTCATCCATCTTTCTATTGAGTTCTCCCTCAATCGGCCAATTCTAAGTTTCTTATCTATTTGATCACTTTCACATGAATTAGGGCTAACAACAACAATGGGCCCTGATGCAGTAGGTACCATTTCGTGGTTTTGGATCTTGTTTTTTAATTGATAAAAGCTTGTGTAGGGACTCTATTATCCTATGGCGACTCATGTTTGGGGTAAGCTTGTTTTAGAAAATGTTGTTTTTTATTATTAAGATTATATTGAGAATTGAAACACAAGGGGTGATCAACATGGATTTTCAAATTTTTCTTTAAGGTGGGTAAATTAATCCTTTAATTTCTTGACATGTTTGCTTTGTTTAGAATAAAAATATAAAATGGTTATATATATATATATATATGCTTCTATCATTTTTTTTTCGAAAAAGAGAATTAAAATAATATTTAAAATAGCAAAATTAGGTTTTTAAACGAAGTAAATTATTGGGTGTAAATAAATGATGTTTGCTATATGCATGTGGGTGATCCTATTAGAATTAACATGGGAAGGGGTCGTTTTAAAATTAAAATGGGTACTATGATTTGTTCTTTAGTTGTTATCTATCATTAGCTTGTTTGATCTTTCATTCTACTTATTGATTTAGATGTTGATACTTGTGTTTTATGTTGTATACCTCATACATCTACAGACCAAATGGTAATATGTAGTAAATTAACATAACTTATAATAAAAGGTTGTTTTAGGTTAGTTGTTTAAACTAATTGATAAGATGTGAGTCTAGAATTGAATAAATATAGTGTAAAGCTTTTAAGGGGAACAATAATGATTTTAAATAAAAAAGAATACTATAATGTGAAAACTTTAAGCCTAACCTTATACCAAAAGTATCTAACTACGTTGTGATAGTGAGGTGATGTCCATTGTGAAGATTTATTCGCATGAGGGTGCTATATTGTTGTACATTGTTGATGAGGGCTTTAACCCGTACATTAGATAGCGTTATTACACTACAAGGATAATGATTCTCATGATTTACTTCTTAGTGGATTTATTGGTGAGAAATTTATTAGATAAATATTATAGGTGGACACTTGAAAGAAAATGATAACTATGTTTGTGATAAAAGATAATGATAATGGTTGTGACTCTAAATGTAGATAATTGAAAAAAAAAACTAAGCTCACAATTTCATGTACTCAAATGTACCTCCCAGTTTGTCTAACCACACACGAGCAACCCAAGGGTCGGAATCTCCATAAAATAGAGTAAATCGGTCCTTAACTGAACGAGCTAACATTGATATACGGGCTCTATGCTCTATCCATTACCCAATTAGTCGTAGTCTGGGTTGGTACAATTGGTGGTATTACTCTGATTCCTGATCTCTCATAGGGGTTTGATGAGCTGACTTCTGCTATCTGACTCAGTATTAGTCGGAACCCCAGAAAAATTCACCTCTCTGGCATTAGGTTCAGGTTCCATCGACTCAATAGGTTGTCTTTGTAATCGCCCCGACCACGACCACAAATAGTAGCTGACTCACAAAGTGTCATTCCTCCTGTTACAGACAACTAGGTAAGTACTAACAGAAATATAACTTATCAGTTATACAACCTTACAACCTATAGCCGGAGATGTCCTGTCGCTGTCTTATCCTAAAACTCAAAAAGTCACATCGAGAAAAATAAATCACTAAATCCAATTCACGAAAATAGGCTTCGCAACTGTGACTCTGATACCAATAAATTGTCACACTTCGGAGGTATACTTGTCCGACGAAACGGATGGTACCCCTTGTGACAATTGAGGATACAACATGAATTAAGCCCACATAGCTGATAAAAGCACAAACCCACGCAAAATAATAATAATCAAATGACAAGTGTAAAGACAAACAAATCTACTCATATGCAAATAGTATAGACTGCGTGTCGACACGGTTTAACATAACAAACAAAATCACTAAGATAAAGTACCAAATGGAATCCACAATCCACATGTGTCCACTTATTACAAAATAAGTCTAGAAACCAAAGTGAAATGAAAATGCAATAAGAAGTAACACGGAAAACCCTCAACGTGACATGGGACTAGCAGACAGGTCCTCCAAGCAACACCACATATCATCTATTTGATACTTGAGGAAATTCAATACAAAGGGGGTAGTGAGTCCAAATGACTCAGTGGGTATAAGAAAATGGTGCATGACAGCTAATAGTAAGGAGATCAAAGAAACATACAACCTTAAAGGAAAATCTTTACCAACTGAGAATAATTTAAGTATGTATCAACAACCTATATATAATCCTGCTCAACTATGTATACTACAACGAGAATCAATAGGTAATAGTCAACATGGGTACTGCACATCATAGGCATGTATAAGTGCAAATATCAATAATAGATCATCATACAAGTGAGCAATCGCTCTATCACAAGAAAATACAAATGACTTAGCTATCTAGCTATGGACTGCGGGAGAAACGTTTTACCATGAATGGGTCTCATGGGCAGTCCAAAATGTCATGGTCTGTGTTTGCAGGAGAAACGCTCTACCAAGAATGGGTCTCGTGAGTAGATAGGAGGTAGCTATCTAGCTATGAGCTACGGGAGAAACGCTCTGTCACGAATGAGTCTCGTGCGTAGCCCAGGATATAACAATCACTATCTAGAAGATAAATGACTCAGTCATAGCCAGGATGTATATAGTAAAGCAATGAACAAGTAGTACACAAATGTGATAACCTATAAAGCATATATGTACCAGTAACATGCATGGCAATGTCAAACAAATGCCACAACCATAACTCAAACATATGTAACATATCACAAGCATATGCAAGGTATATTTATATATATAAACACATCCAAAATGTGCAACACACATCACATTCATATGCGTGGTCACTCATGCTCACCACTCCAGCTACCACTGCATCTGTGTGGCCGAGTGGGCAGTACATGACAACTGAACGACACTCCAGCTACAACTGCTCTCGAGTGGCTGAATGATCAGTATGCAAAGTACTTATCTAGCTAGTAAAAGAGAGGGTCCCTGTCTACATGCAACTCCAGTCACCACTACCCCGAGTGGCCAAGTGGGCACGACATGACAAGCTGCTCACCACTCCATCTACCACTACCCCGAGTGTCTGAGTGGGCAGATATGGCTGATGACTCTCTCTCTCTCAACCACAAGGGAGATCGTAGTCAACAACATGCATGAAATGCAATGTATACAATCACAACTAACAAGGTAAACCACCTATGGTACACACCACACACATATGTACAACCACAACTAAATAGGTAAACCACCTATAGTACACACCACACACGTGTGTACAACTATAACTAGAAAGGTAATCCATCTATGGTACACACCACACATGTGTGTACAATTACAAAATATGGATAGTAAAAATAAGACTGCATGGATATCAAAATGATCAACTCAAAGATTAAGCAACCAAGTATCAAACTCAATCAAGTATAAGAATAGAGTTGAGGTAATAGAATTACCTATTTTCCTCTTGCTTGGAGTTCACTCCTCCAAGACTTTTCACTACCTAGGTCAACCTTGACCTGGTCTATTAAACATATTGTCAAACAAATATCAAAACTCTAGAGGTCGATTGCACCAACAATCTTTCCTCTTTTTGATGTTTGATAATATGTTTAAGTTAGGGTAATTACTTAACCCAACTTACAAGTCTTATGCAATTTAGGGTTTCTAACTTAAACCCTTCTTCTCCCTCTTTAGCATACATCGAAAAGAATACTTGCACAATTGCTTTAATTCCTAAGGAACTCCTTAGGTTTTGCACCAACAATTTCAAGATATCTCCCTTACCATTTTTGAAGGTCAATTTCATGATGTGTTTAGGGTTTTCAAAGTATTTTAAAAAATGAACATTATTTCAACATTTCAAATACATTTTGAAAATCCTCTTTTCATAATTTAAAAAAAATATTTTGAAGGAATTTTCAAACATTTTTCAAAAGTACTTTCAAATGTTTTCAAAATTGTTTTCAAGTAATTTCAAATGTATATTCAAAGCATTTTAAAAAATAAATATTTTCAAGCTAATTTCAAAAATCTTTTCAAGATATTTTCAAGGAATTTTCAAGAATATTTTTCAAACATAACACTGAAGATGTTTATTTTGAAATCTTTTGAAAAAATAATTTTGAGGATAATATTTCAGAACATAATTATGAAAATGTTTTCTAAAGCATGATTTTGAAGAATACTTTCAAAATATTAGAGAAGAAAGAAGTTATGTTGAAACTATGTTTTCAAAAGAGAATATTTGAAGGGAAAAAAAAATTCAAACTCTTTTAGAAGATATATTTTCAAAAATATTTTATTTAGAAGATATATTGAAATGTGTCTTTCAATAGGATCTCCGCCTTAACCTGACACTCCTTAGGACAACTTTGTTACCCACAAGGAAGATATACATATGTGTCTTAGGGTTTAGGACTTCATAGTTGACTTAAGGATCTAAAAGCTTAGGTGTTGGTCAACAATCATTTTCAAAAATAATTTAAATTTACTTTTTCTAGCATCTCACCCATTCTAGATTTTCAAATATGGTGTAAAATACAAGAAAAATAAATAATTAAAATATGTACGTTGACTGGAGAATACGCTTAAAAGAATTTTTTTGAAAATTTTAGAAATTTTCTGGGATTTAATTGGAGTTATTTAGAGGAATTTATGGGGATATAAATATAAACCTAAACGTTAGTTTTAGGATTTGTTTTTGT
>JBBUKS010000104.1:3427792-3449704 GCA_038050645.1 Hedychium gardnerianum | reverse complement strand
CTCGAGCTCGGCTCGAGTTCGATTCGAGCTTTAATTCTTAAGCTCGAGCTCGGCTCGTAATGAAATTAAATAGCTCGTGAATGGTTCGAGCTTGGCTAAAAAAAAACTCGTTTAAAAATTAAACGAGCTTAGTTTGAGCTCGGCTCAAAAAAAGTTTGTTTAAAAATTAAACGAGCTTAGTTCAAGCTCGTTTAAAATAATTAATTATAATAATTAATAAGATATTATTATTATTATTATATATATAAGATAAACGAGCTTCTTAATGAACACGTTCGCGAGCCTGTTAACGAACATGTTCGCTAGCCTGTTAACAAACACATTCGCGAGCCCGTTAACGAACATGTTTGTGATCTCGTTAACGAACACGTTTGTGATCCCATTAACGAACATGTTTGTGAGCCTGTTAACGAACATGTTCGCGAGCCTCTAAACAAACATGTTCGTGAGCTCACGAACCAAATATTGTTAAGCTCGAGCTTGGCTTGATAATGTTTTTGAGTTCGAAATCAGGCTCGAGCTCGGCTCGTTAACTTAATCAAACGAACTCGAACGAACTTTTTTTTAAATCGAGACCTGACTAGCTCGTGAGCAACTTGACTCGTTTACACTCCGAATTATGTCACGTTTAATTTTCTCTCCCTCACATTTTCTCTCTCTTCCCTTCTCTTCTTTATGCGCCGACCAAAAAGAAAAGAAAACCTTTTTCCTTTTGGGTGTGGTGTCGTTGATCAAAGGAGAAGGCTTTCTCCTTACTGCTACCGTCGACCAAAGGATGACCACTGCTAGCCAAGGGCTACCACCGCCGGCCAAGGGGCTGAGCTGTTCTTACTTGCCGCCGCCCAAACACAAAGGGGGGGGGGGCAGTTTCCATTTTGTTGCTGCCACTGTTCACCACCAGCAAAGGGCTATTGTCTTTTTCATCCTCCGGCCAAGTTGCTCCTCTGGTGGCTTCTGCTCAATGCCGGTGCAAGGGTTGCTCCGCCAAACGTCGATTAGCTGCCAAAATGGCTGCTACCCCGCCAGCCTCAAATTGCCACCGATAGTGAGGGGCTTCTCCTCCCTGCTCCTCTAGCCAGATTGGTTCTACCGCTCAAGGGGATGTGCCCCGGTGGAAGCTCCAGTCAGTAGAAGTGCTGTCATCCAGGAGCGCTGCTCCGACCAGCATGCTACTGTCCAGCAAGTTCCATCCGACCAGTAATGGTTTATGTTGCCCGCAATGTTGGATGGTCCAACCAACAACAGTTGTTGTTGTTTTTGGTCGTCGCCGAACATGTTGTTGTCCCTTCCATCCATCACCAGACCTACTGCCTCGTCGGAAGCAAGGTTTCTATTGCCGCTGATTGATTTGCGCCGCCTGGTTGTAATTGTCATCGGGTACAAATCGGACCATGATCCCTCTCTCGGATAGCTTTGTCTCCCACCTTCGGCGACTTAGCAAAGTCGCCTTGAAAATAACTCGGCGTGGATATGAGTAGAGGCAAGCCTCATTAGGTTTGCTCGTTGATTCCGGAAGAGGCTAGCCTTGCGAGGCTAACAAACATTTTCTACAAAGTTCAATTACGAACTCACATATATAATTCTTTATCATAAAATTTTATATTACGATTATGTCTAGCACTGTTGTATCCTGTATGCGTGTAATGTGTGTATTGTAATAATTTAGAATTATTATTTATCTTCCGTTGCGCGTTTTTGAAACGTGTCTAACACACGCATCGTATTGGGCTACCCAACAATTTGTTAAGAGATGAGAGAGTGTGCGAAACTTGAGACGACAAGATGTCACCTCTAATGACCTATAAGGAAAAAATATAGAGCATTAACAGATAAAATATATAAATTTAAGAATGAGACAGTATATAGACAACTAATTGAGCTACGAGTTTTGTAAATTTACTCATAAAAAAAACATTACCTTATATGAAATTAAAATATCATATTTTTGTTATATTAAGATAACATAACTTACCCATCAACAAAAATCAAAGTTCTTATTATCGTTATCATTTCATCCTCGTCATCATCATTCTCCTCCTCTTCCTCTTCCTCTTCGTCTTTCTCCTCCTCGTTCTCATGAATTTCATTTGCATCCACGTTTATCACAACTCCGTTGGAATCTCATAATGTTGGAATAATATATTTCTGGGTCTGAAAAGTATTTGTAACTTTCTCTTGTTGATATGCAATATCTTCCCAACGTTCCTCAATTTTTTTCGTGTTTTCATTTTACAAACAACCCACTAATCAATTTTGTCACATTTTAAACTAGTATATGAAGTATAAAATACTTGAATCGCTTGTTGTGCCAACACAAATGGTTCATATCTCTTATACAATCTATTATGATTTATTCCAATCAAATTATAGCGTGAATGCACCTTCATTCCTCTAATAGGATCAAACCATCGACACATAAATAAAATAACTCAGATTTTTGGGCCAGGGTATTCTACCTCTATAATTTCATCCAGCAAACCATAAAAATCATTGTTTGCACCTCCATCATTGTATGACTGAACACAAACTTCACTATTCATTTTAGTCTTCCATATTCCATATTCTTGAGTATGCAAATTATATTCATTTATGAAATATACTAGCTAAGTGTGTTCCATTGCTTTTGTACCCCACAACAGATGAATCAACAATTCTTATTCAACGTGAGTTTGATTATTATGAACCTAAAGTCAAATAAATATGTTTAAAAGTCAAGATATGTGTAACCAAATTTAGATTGTCTACTCACATATGATTTGAACCATGGTACAAATTCTTCATCACAGAAGTGATTAAACTCTTTTATCGACATTTCAAAATTTAAGTTTGAAAAAATCTTACCATAAAAAAAAATTATAATACAAAAAATTTACGACATAAGAAATAAAAAATAGAAAAAATATACTAACTCGAAATATGATGTTACTTCTGGACAATTAAGTAAAATATATGTGTGGACGATCCGTCATTCTTGACCAGTTAAGTATCTCTACTTACATTGTCCACTTGATCGACCACAAAAGTTAAAAATTGAGAATGAATTCAAATATAATTGGGATCAATAAGACCCTCATCATTTCTTCCTGGTCTCTGTCTTTTGCTCTGAATGTGAGACTCAAAATAATATGATGCAAAAGTTGTTACTTTTTCCATAATATATGTATTAACAATAGAGGTTTCAACTCATGCCTTATTTTTCACTTGTTTCTTCAAATGATATAGGAATCTGATTGTAATATAACAAATTGTATTAGATAATAATATATAATAAAATTAGTCAATTTCATAACGAATTATAGAAAATGAAAATTTTACTTTTCAAATAGATACATCTATCGAAAATGGACAAGACCTCCAACTTTGGCCTCATATGGCAAGCGAACCAAAAGATGTTCTATGGAATCAAAAAATGAGGATGAAAATATCCTTTCTAAATTATACAAAATGATTGGAATGTCTCTCTCTAACGTCTTTGTGTGTGAATGTCTCAAAACTGTTGAATAAATATCATGAAGGAAAATGCTTAACTCTGTAATGCCATTCCAAATAAAATTTGATAAGAATTCCTAAAAAGCAATAGGAATTAATCTTTCTATGATTATATGACAGTCATGACACGTCAAACTAATCAATTTGCATTCTTTCATATCGACACATCTCCCAAGATTAGAGATATAACTATCAAAAAATCTCAATGATTTCAATCATTCACAAACAACACGTCTCTGATCCTTATTCAATATATAAACAACCTTTGGCTTCGGTCCCCTACTACTTTCATTGACATCAAGAGTGGGTCGTTTACAAAGGAGTCGCATATCTTTTCTTGCATTTAGATTATTTTTCATTTTTTCGACGATATCCATAACTATATTTATTAGATTATAAAAAATATTCTTCTCAATATGCATTACATCGAGATTACGATGAATCAAATGACTCTTCCAATACAGTAAATCCCAAAATATACTCCGTTTAGTCCATTTATATATAATTCCATATTCATATGTTGTACCATGTGACTCTTCAATAACATATGTAAAGTTAAGCACGATGTACTAAATCTATTCACTTGTTAATTTCAATGGTGGAGGTGTTCTTTCAATTCTATTCTTAGTGAATTTTTTTTATTCATTTTGAAATTATGATTTGATGGTAAAAATTATCTATAACAATCAAAATAACTTGACTTCTTCCCATGTTTCAATCTGATTGACTTTGATCTCTCTATACATATTGGACATCTTAAGATTCCAGCGATACTTCAACCCGATAACATATCATAAGCCGAAAAATCACTTATGGTCCAAAGAAGAGCAACCTTCATTACAAACATCTGATTAGTATGAACATCATATGTAGGAAAACCTTCATCCCATAGTTGTTTCAACTCTGCAATCATTGGTTGCATATAAACATCTATTAACTTCTTCGGATTTTGCGGGTCAGACACAACCAGTGTTAAAAACATATAGAGTGTTTTTATGCATATCCTAGGTGGAAGATTATATGGAGTTAAGATAACTAGCCAACAAGAATAATTTCTTCCTGATTTGCCAAATGGTGCAAAACCATCAGCACGGAGACCTAACATAATATTTTGAGTCTCCTTCGTAAATTTCATATATGTTTTATCAAAAAATTTCTACGCCTCTGCATCTGATTGATGACACATTATTAGTCCTTCTTATGTTTAATGATTTACATGCCAAGTCATGTGTTCAACATTGACCTTTGATGCATAAAACCTTTGTAACCTAGGAGTTAAAGGCAAATAAAATAACTGAGTGTATGATTTATGTCACTGTTGACTCTTTCTAGTGCTCTTGTACCTAGCTTGATTACAGAATTTATAAACATCTGCATCTTCATTATCTCTCCAAGATAGCATACAACTATCTTTGCAAACATCAATTTTTTCCATCGGAAGATCTAATTCTTTCACAAGTTTTTTCATATTATAAAAATCATTAGGCATTATGTAATCACGCAGCAATGTCTCTCCAATAACTTTAACAAAATCATTAAAACAATCTTCGGATACATTTTGCTCTGCCTTGACATTCAACAATTCTGTGGTGGGAGATAATTTATTGTGACTATCACAACCAGCCCACACTGGTTCATCTACAAAATTCAACACTTCCTAAAATTGGAGATATGTTTCATTATTTGCATCAACACCCGGTAGTTCTACCTCCTCCAATGGTGATGCATAAGTAGTAAACATTTGTCCAACTATTGGAGGACAACTAGAACTTGCACCAAGTGTCGGTTCGGGAATGAAATTCTGACTCGTTACATCAATTATCATCCTCTAATATGGATTTAATTGATCATAATAACTCCGATCCCCACTAATTGAGATTTGTATGTTTTATCCATAATCCTTATCAGATATGAACGGTTCACCATGACATGTCCAATTATAGTAATTCACGATAAAACCAAATCTATAAAGATTTTCTGAAACTTTACCGCACTCTAAAAATTTATAATTGTGACACTTTTTGCATAAACACCTTATCTTATTGCATCCATATACTCAACATTACTAGATGAAAAATGCAAAAATTATTCCAACCCAATAATAAATTCATCAGTTAAACCCTGACGTCCAGGTAAATTCTTTTTATACATCCAACTCTTTTCATTATGTATTTTGCCTATTTCTAATTTATTAAAACATTAATAAAAACTACTACACATAAAAACTAAACAGTACACTAATGGTCAATATGTAATTAGTTCACATATAATTGGAGAGACATTAATAGCAAAGAAAATGGAAACATAAGATAGTACACTAATGCTATCATTATTAAAGTAACGAGTGAACGTATACCTAACAAAGGTGAATAAAGACAAGTGTCTCTCCAAACACGTCAAATATAGACCTGTACAAATAATATTATAAAATTAATAATCAAATATAAGACTCCACAAACAAATATAAGTCAACAATATTGACCATGCGCGACCAACCAAGGCCAACCATGCACGGCCAACCAAGGCCAAGGCCAACCATGCATGACCAGCCATCACCAATCCCAACCAAGGTCGACCGCAGCCAGTTGAGCCCAGGCAAGGCTGATCGTAGCTAACCGAGCCTAGGCCAAGGTCGATCGTAGCTGGCAAAGGCCGGCCACAGCTGGCCAAGCCCAAGAGAGGTTGCCCGCGATCGGCCAAGCCAAAGCGAGGCCGCCTGTGGCCTGCCGAGCCCAACCAAGCCCAACAGAGTTGGGAAGAGGGGGAAAGGGAGATCAGGGAACTTACAGGTTCATCGTTGTTGCTAAAGGTGCCGCTATCGCCGTCGCCGAGAGGGGAGGAGGGGGAAAGGTATCACAGGAATGAGATTTAGATCTGGTTAAAATCTAGGGTTTTGGTGATGAAATAATTTTTGTCGCCAAATTCATTGCTAATTTGGCAACAAAATGAAGGTTTTGTTGCCAAATTAGAACCGAAATTTCTTTTCGTCCCAAATTTGGTGACGAAAATTGATTTCGTCGCAAAATCTGGGATGAAAGGAATTTTCATTGCTAATCAAATTTTTGGATTTTTGGCGACGAATTATTTTTGTTGCTGACATGGTCACCCAATCTGCGATGAATCCATGGTTCTATCCCAAATTTGGCGACAAATTTACAATTAAAAAAAAAAAGCTAAATAATGAGCGTTAACAGAGAAATAAATTTATAATTTTTTCTGAGAATTTTTAGAAATTTTTCTGGATTTTAACGGAGCTAAAATGACAAGTTCACAGGGATATATATAATGGGCTTTTATAAGGTCTGTTTGGAATATCAATTAAATGGGAGTTGATTGATTTAAATAAACCTAAGATTGGAAAATTAAAACCTAAGGTTGGGAAATTAAATCCTAGGTTTGGAATATAAATAGCTAAGAATTAAGCCTCTCCTATTCATTGTCACCAATAGAGTTTCTTCTTCCCTGCCTCCACACTCGAGCGTCGACGACCCAATTGCCATCTCCGCCAGCCAACGCCGAACTTTATTTCCCCTCCGGCCAACATCATCGGCCACAACCCTAGCTTCCGGAGCGGACCGAGTCCTTGGAGGTAGATCTAGGTTTTTTCGGTGCTACACTCTTCCCTCAATTGAGCCGGTTACCGTAGCCCTACTCTTCTTCTTCTTCTTCATTTCTCCTCGAGACATCACCACCGTCCAATCACTAGGACGATCTAGCCAGTGTAGTCAGGTCAGAACTGACCCAAATTGTTGGCCGCGCCCTTGCTCTGGTGAGTCCGATTTCCATTACTTGTTCTTCGACCATATCTGAGGCAGATCGGGAGTGGAATGATCATGGGGTTTTTTCTTTGGATTTGACCAGATTAGGGCCAAAAACACATGTTCCATTACTGGACATCGTCGGCGGCCAATTTCTTTATCTCCGGTCACCTCAGATGAGTGCTGGAAGCCACCAATAGTAGAGGTAAGATGGTTTTGGATTTTGAGTTATGGTTGTAGAAACAAGTGTAATGGTTGCGTTGATTCTCCACCCTATCCAGGGAGCTGCTATCAAGCTGCCACCCTTGTTCCAGCCATCTTGGTCTTGTTCGATCAGCCACTGCCACCAAAAGCTCCGGCCAAACCCCCTATCATGGTAAACCTCAGCTCAACCCGGCCATTCACCATTCTGCCAACAGAACAATTCTCCATCTCTGGCAGTTATTAACAGCAGGTAAGGAGAATGAAATATTGGGTAGTATTGTGGTAATAATTAGTGGTATTAGTTATTTTTGTATAAATATACACCTACATCTATGATTAAGGGATGATTGGGTTAAAAGATGGGATTGAATCTAACACTAATTGGATTGGTGATGTATTTAGATTTTTTTTTTGTTTTAGATATGTAATATGATTAGGGTTCATGGATATCATGTTGGTTGGGATGTGAAGATAAAGAGCTCTCTTGTTTTTGAACCTTGTAATTGGTTGTTAGATTTATGTGAGGGTTGTTATGTGAGTTTGGGATTTATTCAATTTGTGGAAGATGTAGAATAGTAACAGATGCATATTTTTCCTCTATAGTTTCTATATTTAGTTGTACATAACATGGTTAAAGATGGGTAGAGGAATGGTTTAAAATAGATCTAATAGATGACTTATCTTATGAATCGAATTAGTCGATGTTTCTTAATTGGATTAGGATTATGTATCATTACTTGATTTATGGTGGAGTGCTACTATAATTTGTGTTATATGAATGTAGGAATCTGATTTAGAATAAGTATTTGGACTCGGGGACATTCAGCACGAGCTACTTTTGGAGGCGGATATTTCTTCCTTTGCTTCTATTTCACTTATTGATCTTGGTGCATGATATAATGTGATAAATAGGTAGTTGAATTTTACCTTTCTCTAGTTGTATTTTTATTTGAGCTTGATCCTTATATGCTTGTATTTTGAGTGGATCTATTTTATTCACATGCAGTCCCTATTGATTTCATACCTTGTAGTGATCTCGTATAGATGTGAACCATAGAAAAACATGTTGTATACATGTAGCTGATAGACACGCGGGTGGAGTGCATTTATAATTTATATGTAAATCTTTGTTTCATTTATACCATGTAGAATAGAGTTGGACACGTATATGACGTGTACCAAATGTAGTTGTAGCTTTTTTATTATATTCCTGATTGTGTGGTTGACACAGGTGAGGCATGTAACATTGATCATGTAATATTTGTTGTATGTCATGATTGTAGGTGTGAACACGTGGATGACGTGTACTCTAGAAGATATAACATATTAGCTCATCTCTGATTGGTTGTTATAATCATGCGTGTGACATGGATTATAGTTGATCTATCTTAATTATTATGATGATGTACATTGCATAGATAGACTTGCACGATGATAGGATTAGTTGTATTCTACTCATCTCGGTGTTGCATATATGCGAGCGACCAGGGCTCCCTTCGGGTGTGAGCTAGTCGTAGCATCAGTGATGCATTTATGCTAGCGACCAGGGCTCCCTTCGGCTGCGAGCTAGTCATAGTATCGATGATGCATGTATGCTAGCGATCAGGGCTCCCTTCGAGTGCGAGCTAGTCATAGCATCGATGATGCATGTATGCTAGCGATCAGGGCTCCCTTAGGCTGTGAGCTAATGGTAGCATCACGGAGATACATGTGCTATCGATCAGGGCTCCCTTCGAGTGTGAGCTAGTCGTAGACATGCCACTTTTTGGGATCTTATACCCTGGCTGCCCACGAGGTCAATCATGGTAGAGAGTTTCTCCCCAGCCCGTAGCTAGATAGCTACCTCCTGTCTGCCCACGAAGTCATTCATGGTAAAGCGTTCTCCCGCAGACAAGGACCCTGAAATTTTTGAACTGCCCACGAATATCGTGGTAGAATGTTTCTTCCGCAGTTCACAACTGACGAGCTATGTGTCTTAGTCATTTGAATACCCTATGGTGGAGCGTTACTCCTACATACGAGACCCCAATTTCTATACTTGTTTCGATATACGCAGATGAGATACTGTACTTATATGAATTTCTGATGGTACACGCATGGGAGATGTTATACTCATTTTGTTTATTACTGACACTAATCATGATACAGTGTGTAGCTGATTAGAGTGTCTGTCTAGTAGAGACATTCATGAGCATGTTTCCATTTGGTGAGTATCTACCTCTGAGACTGTATACCTTTGTACTCTTTATACTATTATTAATCATGCACTGTCTTTCTAAACCGCTGAGTATTTCTTGTACTCACTACCTTGAGTATCACTTTATTTTATGTTAGCAGATTGGGTCGCTTGGAGGGTTCTGCCCATGCCGTCCCATGTCGCAATGAGCTTTGGTTACTTTCTATTTGCTTTAGTGGTTTTTACTTCTGAACTTACTTTTTGTTTGACATTGTAATAAAATAACTAGGACTTGGACTTTGATTTTATTTTGGCTATGTACTCGAAATTTTAAGTCGTGTCGGCACGCGATTGAGTATTTGGGTTTCTTTGATTTACTTGTTTAATAGTATACTGCATGATTGTGCTACCCGGGTAGGGTATTATTGCATATACTGCGTGGTTGTGCTACCCAAGAAGGGTATTATTACTTACACTACGTGGTTGTGCTACCCGAGTAGGATATTATTACATACACTGCGTGGTTGTGCTACCCGAGTAGGGTTTATTGTTTACACTGTGTAGTTGTGTTTTTGGTTTTCTTTTTTTGAGTTTTGTGAACTCATACCAAGTTGTATTGAAGATTGTTGCTAGAGAGTATTGTCCGTATCTACGAGTATGTGTATTTTTGAGACGTGACAATCGAACACAGAGGTAAAAGAGTGAAAAATAATAAAGATGTCAATGACCATTGTGGCAAAACTGAAATCCTAGAATTACTTCTTCATATCGGTTTTCCCCGCAACTCTTCTTGCTTTCTTCGTTAATTTTCTTTCTCACTCAATTTTCTTGATTTTGATTGATTTAGATAGTCTGCTCCACAATTCGAATTGGTACTCAATTTAACAGTCCTAGTGAAAGATATTTTATTATTTGATGGTGATCGTATACTTACGGTTTGCACACACAGCAAATTAATATTAATTCCATTATGATTTGGTTAATTTAGATTTTTTTTTCTTTCTTCTATTTTTGATTTTTGAATTTACCCTTTTTCTTTTTATTTCCTTCTTTTCTATTTCCTTTTCTTTTATTTCTTTTTTCTTTTTCTTTCCTTTTTTACCTTTTATTGCTATTTTGATTCTTTTTCCTTCTTCAGATGAACAAATCTCTAGTACGCAAAAATGGAAGCTCTAGCTCAAGGGTTTTTATTAATCTAATGTTGTGAACTTTGCTAACGATTAATGTGAGATTTGTGGTGAAATTGGATGACATCTTCTAGCCGTAGAGCAACCAAAGGAGAACAACTATGAGACACCATTCCGATTTCATCATGCACAAAAATTCAACTTGGAAACTCTTTTGGAAAACTTCATCAAAACTCAAACTAAGCAGAACAAAGAGCTCTCCCAATTCTCTACTAATGCTTATTGTGAGTTTTGTGGTGAAACAGGATATACCTTTGTTGATTGCCCAATGATGGAGGAGATGGATCAAATAACAAGTGACATTGATATCTTACTTGATTAAATTATGTTGGAAACTCAAACTTCGCAAGATGTTAATTACCTTTTATTGCTATTTTTGATTCTTTTTCCTTTTTCAGGTGAACAAATCTCTAGTGCACAAAAATTGAAGTTCTAACTCAAGGGTTTTATGAATCTAATGTTGCGAACTTTGCTAACAGTTATTGTGAGATTTGTGGTGTAACAAGTCATACGTACGATAATTGTCCAATAATTCTTACACCTTCACAACTTGAACAAATGGATGACATCTTCTGGTCACAGAGCAACCAAGAGGAGAACAACTATGGGCCACCATTTAGATTGTATCATGCTCAAAAATTCAACTTGAAAACTCTTCTGGGAAACTTCATCGCAACTCAGACTAAACAACAAAGAGCTCTCCCAATTCTCTACTAATATTTATTATGAGTTTGGTGGTGAAACAAGACATACCTCTACTGATTGCCTAATGATGGAGGAGATGGATTAAATAGCAAGTGACATTGATACGTTACTTGATCAAATTATGTTGGAAACTCAAACTTCGCAGGATGTTAGTTCCTCTTCGAAGGCTCTAGACGAACTTCTAGATCAACCCGAGACTGATCCTTTTGAATATCATGATACTATCATCTCAAGGATTAATGAAGCTTTGAAGGAGCATATGGTAAGCAAGAAGGATGAAGATAACACAAGAGACAAAGAGGATAAAGCCACTCAGACACTACATGAAGAGGAAAGCCCTAGTAGGTCAACCTTTAATATTGACAAAGGTTCAAAGTTAAGCTTTTTATGATCTAACGATGTGAATCACAATCCAGATTTCCACTTGAGTCTTCAAGTGGAACTCCATCCGACCCTTCCAGTAGCCAAAATCTCTACTAGAAAAGAGAGGCGATCGGGTGGTACTGTAGCCTTCTTGATGGGCCATAAAAAAAAATCTAACACAACAAAAATATAAAAAAAATGTACCAAGACTTGTTCTTAGATTAGTAGTGCGGGAGAAGAATAACAAAAAAAAATATTTAATCGAGTGGTGTTGCACCAATTTCAAGAAAATTTAAAAAAATATATAATGAAAAATTTGTCAGAATAGGTGATTGCACCAATTCTGACTAAAGGCGAAAAAATGAAAATGAAAAATAAAAAAAAACATAAGAACAATTTTTGCTCGAATGGTAGTTTTACCAATTCAAAACGACCTCGCTCTGATATCAATTGTAGGATCGGAGTAAGCGCTAGAGGGGGGTGAATAGTGCTCGTGACTTTTTCACGTTTTTCGTAATGCAAGAGAAGCAATGCAACAGAAAAGAAAGGAACAATAAAAACAAAGCTAACAAGTTTTGTTTTTATTTGGTTCACCGTCCGGCGACGGCTAGTCCAAGGCCCACACCCGTATGAGTATTTTCGTTGGGCAATTCACTAATAGTTTGAATGATTACAAGATCGTGTACAAAAGGAAATAACACAATTTAAATTATACCAATAATGTAAATGTAGGAGCTTGAGCGTTGGTCGGTGGAGCAGCATTTCAGTGTCTTAGAATAGGTTTTCGAAGCAGCACGCAAGCACGGAAGTTATAAGCAATTGATGTACAATGATGCTGGTCGACACTGCCTATATAGCTTAATCCAAGCGCCTCAATCCCTTTGAGGCGCCTCAATAGAGGTTGATGTGGCGAGCTCTCGACGAAACTTTATCCAATAACTCTTATCTTGATCCAGGCGCCTCAATCCGTTTGAGGCGCCCTAAATGCTGACGTATGTCGGCCAATCAACGACTGCCACCTTATCCTACCGTTGATTTAGACTCAAGGCGCTTTAATACCATTGAGGCGCCTAGATCCGATTAGGGCGCCTGGATCCCTTCCAGGTGCCTGGATCAGCTTTTCCAAGCTTTTTAATTTTTACATCTCAGAGATAGTACAGAAAATAATATAATATGAAATGGAAAGATTTGATAGTCTTTGGACTGTCGAGTCCTGACTTTCATATTTCTAATAAAATCCTAGGTCGGGCCGACGTCTACTATTCCCTCAACGGGGAACAATTCCTCACCTACTCCTCAAGAGAATATATATGTTGCCAAACATCTAGTCCTCTAGACCTGTTTGGACTTTTGCTCAGCATCCAATCTTGACCTCCGGGACTTCCCGCTAGACGTTCGATCCTCAACCCGTCTAGACTTCTGCCTGATGTCCTCGACCCCCAGGACTTCCCGCCTAGTGTCCTCGACTCCTAGGACTTCTGTCTGACGTCCTCGATCTACCAAGTCTTCTGCCAGTTACCTTGACCAAGACTTCGTTGCGCAGTCCACACGACCATGTCTTCTTTGTCCAATCCACTCGATCAAGACTTCGTTGCCCAGTCCAACCAACCAGGACTTCTGTTCAGTCCAACCGACCAGGTCTTTTTTGCCTAACCTCAAGTAGGACTTGTACCTTGCCTAAGATCACTAAGAACTTTCTGATTGAGCTACCTACACACTCAGTCAAGCTCATTAGATAACAATTAATATTAACTTTGAACATTTGTCAAACATCAAAACACAGATTCGATTATATGATGCTCCCAGCACCAACACTTAATTCTAGAATTAGGGAGTAAATTAATGTTTGTTTCAATGAAATAAATGCATTGATTCTCTTTTTATTTATGATGCATATGATTCTTGATTGATCTTAATTTGTTTCTCTTCATCCATTGTTTGTTGTTGGATTAGACTTAGATAGTAACTTCGTCGGGATAGACCGAGGGGTGAACCCTAATCGTAATCAATGCATATAAACATACGTTAAGATCAATAGAGATTAGGGGTCCTACTTATGGGCAAATCCTAATCTCTGACCTCTAAAACCGACTTGAGGGTTTCTATCACGGTAGCATCTAGCGGATCGTCAAGCTCTAGTGACAGGAGTTTTCCTAAAAGTGACCCTAGCACGACTACTGCGAAAGTGGTTGACCCCATCACAGAGTAAGGATAGCATCTAACAGATCATGGAGCTCTAGTGACAAGAGTTTCCTTAAAAGCGACCTAACATAGCTACCCCGAAGGTGGGAGACTCTCTCGAGGCTTTCACGATTTGTTAAAATGCTTAAATGGTCTATCTTAATCCACTTTGTGAGTTGCAATTTGAATAGACACATTAGTGTTTTCGTGCTTCTCTTTACCTTATAAACATATCTGATTACCTTTGGATGAATCCATTCATGATCATATGTTGAGATAAAAATCATTACATTCATCAACATTCATAATTGTGAAATCAAAATTCTAAGATGGTCTTCCGAACTTACTTCCTCATCGTTCTCTCAATAACTCTCAATACACTTTTCTTGACTCTCTAGATAATCTGTTTCGCACGTATTTTAGTATTCAATATGCAGTCCAGAGGATGATACATTTTTATTACTTAACAATACCATGCACCTGCGGTACAACCGACACGAGATCATACAACATGCAATGCATACTGCAAATAGCATAATAGCACACTATCAAAAATCAAATTAGTTATAGCGAGGAGAATATGAAATCAAAGAGCTCAGTAGAAAATGTTAAGATAGTGTTATCAGAGATAATATTTAGCAATGAACTAGCTGTTACATATTTCATACAAATTTGAGCATAAAGTGATTCCGGAATACTTTACACCATTACTTTAACTGGTATCAATATCGCAACTTCCATAAAAACGGAAATAATACTTCCATGGGCTCATTTGAATGATGTTCTTCTATCATATATTAAATGCGCCCTTATGTACAAAACCATCAGCACTGCACACTATATTTATTCAACACTCAAAAAACATACAGCCTACAATCATTTTTAGTCAAATACATTCATTTCCATATCGAAGCATCTTCTTTGGTCGCTGTTTCTCATAATGTTAAAATGTTATAATCAAACTAGTTAATCTCCTACACAATATACCTCTGTTGCAAAATTATGCATAAAGCTGTAGATTAGGAAATGATTAATGTTATTTCTTAGGCATACCACACTATGTACAGGTAATGCCACTAGTTCTCTTTATAATTATACCAAACAGTTGCTGCCTCTAGTTGCAAGAAAAACTAAAAAAAAAGGCAAACTTCAAGATGGTGCACCATGAGGAAAACTGAAGCTTCATGCGTTACGCGAGAGTACCAAGCTAGTCAAAGTGTTGCAACGGATCTACAGAACTTCCTTTCCCAAGCTAATCACCTATTGAAGCACGTCATAAACCCAAAAATAATCCAACCTTGAAGCAGCATCAAGTTAAACACGTCAATTTGTATTTGTGTTACCTAATGACGAAAAGATGGAAATGAGGCATCATCCAATTGGCCTCTCCAGACATTGCCGCTGTTGGATCCACTACATGCTTCATTTCGCGCAGATAAACAAGTCAAGTTACCATCCAAACTCATCTGCTGGACTTCTGCTGCTGATAATATTTTAATGCTCTGCACACAACTAATGAACTCCCTGCGGTCACATGAAAAAGGTATTTGTGACACTTATAGAAGAGAGATAAAATTCAAACAATTCAATGTAGGTGTCCTTACTCCCAAGGGTCATCACCAACAAGTAACGGATCTTTTTCATGGTCTATATATACAAGCTTCCACTCTGTTCCATGTGGTTCTTCTAGTTGCCCTTCTATCCCAAACATACGCGCAAGATCATGTCGCAGCTCAGCATAACCTTTGTAGCGTGTTACATCAATACATCTTCCAACAGATCCCCGCTTTTGAACCTTCAAATTAATAGTCAAAACTAGTAATTACAAAGAGAAAAATATATAATAGTACTATAAGGCCTCACACCACATTGGATGTGAAAGAACCCTCATCATTTGAGGAGCGACATAGTTAAACCCTTCCAATAGTACCCTTGTACAGATTGAAACTCCCAACCTTTGACCAAACGCTTTACAGATCTATCTTGTTTAAGGCTAGACCAGCAATGGTTGGTGATTATATCTTATGTTGGTCAGCTATGCAGTTGCATATTAATTTATAAAAGTCAAGAATTAAATAGTCAAGTTTCCATACATGACCTTTCTTTTCTATTTGACTTTCATATGAATCTAGTATGCTAAAAGTATGGTTGGGTAGAAAATTTCACCTATCAGAGGTCAGTCTTTCACTGATCCAGCTGTGTTCTGTGATCCTTTGAACATGTAAGCTATTTCATGTTCAGGATTGATCGAACAAACTAACTAAACTCAAGAATATTCATATTCATTATTTTAAAGGTAATAGTGTAAGTATTGAGAACAAATAGCAAACCTTAGTGTAAGTTCGCATCCGAGCTGGTTTGTTTGTCCAGACTCTACTAAGAACACCCTCATTGACAACATCAGTTGAACAACCAGGATTAAATGGCATATCAGCCATGCAAAATGACTGGGAACTGATATCAGCAGTAGACAGCTCGGTATCTACATCTTTCTGCTGGCCATAACCAGAAACTATACTCTGTATCTCCTTCCCTGTACCAAGGCCTCTTGAGAGCAAGGCATCTGGCATCACTCCAAGAAGAAAACTATCCCTATGATCTCGATCATTACCATTTGGACAATTTGAAGGAAGTGGTAAACCCTGCTCACCACCATCTATGCAGAAGGAGGTTGTAGAAGAAGCATCTAGCTGATCAGCAACAGGTAACTGGTTAGGGAGCTGGATTGACTCTTTTGTGTTTAACTGCTCATGCTTGACCAGAACTTGAGGTTTCCTCTGAAATTCCTGCAGTAAATTATCCATAGGAGGCACAACAATCTCGTCAACCAAAATTGCTGCCCCTTGCTGAGATTTTCCATGGAAGCTAAAAGAAGCAATGTGGTTGTCAGTTGAGGGTAAGTTTGCTGAAGATGGACCATCGGTACCACTGAGCATGGATTGAGTTGTGAAAAGTAGAGACTTATGGTTATCTAGGATATTGTTATTTTGCACATGGTGCAATTGCTTTGCTTGTAGCTGCAGGAGTTTGGAGCCATCTAGGTAGGTTTGCAAATCTTGCCGCTCTTGAAGATGTTGATTCTGCTGAGCTAGGAGCTGTGGTAACTGAGGTTGTACTTGAGGACTAAGCTGAGAAAGTAATTGATGCTGCTGAATCTTTTGTAGCAACTGCATTTGAAGAATTTGCTCTTGCTGTTTCTGCAAGAGAGATTGCTGATACTCTAGTGGTTGTTGAGCCTGCAAAATCTGAGGTAAAGCTGATGGTTGGAGAGAGGCCATGCTTGTTAAAGCAGAGTCCTGTAATCCTTGCTGTTGTAAATGGGTAGGTTGCAAATGTTGACCTAGTAAGTGATTCTGAGGTACAATCTGTCCACTGGATTCCTGACGTTGCATATCATCTACAGGTTCTTGATTAACAACACTTTTTTGTTTCTGAGACTGAGGCTGCTGTAGTTGCCCCTGTTGTTGAAGTTGTTGTTGCAGATGGACAAATTTTTGTTGCAGTACAGGCATTAAAGAAACAGATGTGTGAGGTGGCAACTGAGTTTGCTGCAGTTGATGAGGCAAGTGCAATTGTTGAGTTTGAGGATTCTTGGAACTCAAACTGGGGGCAGATGCTGGATGTGTTTGGAAACTTAACATTTTTACTGGATCCTCCATTGCAGCACCATCATGCATAGATGGCACTGTAGGTAAGCATGCTGGTTGAGATGCTGATGTCATTCTCTGCGACTTATGTTGCATAGACATCCACTGAGCCAAGCTAAGACCAGGAAACATTGCACACTGAGATTCTCTTAAGCCAAAATCATCATTCAGCCATGGCATAACTCTTTGGAAACCATTTTCCACTTCAAACTCATCTGTAAAATGAGGAACTATCAGCATATATGTAGAGGATGAATTAGTTTATAGTAACAAATGGATAATGTGTAGAAATGCAGAAGAACAAGAGATAGTCCAAACGTTTTCTACGTTTCAATTACATTAGTGATGCTAGCTATCAAATACATATTTTCAACTATTGCACAAATACATATCAGTGATTAACTTTCACATTGTTTACATAACCAACATACTAATGTTGCACGTACTAAATGGGCTTTTTCCTAATAACTTAAGACTTTGATATACACCAATTATTAATATAGTATTAGAGTAATATCATGCCGCCCAAATTTATTCTCCTGTTTCACAAGTTAACTCTCACCATTGTGCTCTCTCGGAATGCATGTCCTAGCCTGATGGTGAGGTAGAGTGTTATTAACAAACCTAGCTCTTGAGACTATATGCAGATTGAGGATTATTTCCTAAACACCTAATCTTTTGGCCTAAATAGTCATTCATTCAAAACCTGTAAATATCTTCGTCTTTGAAATTTTTTTTTTCCTCAACTTCTCTCGTGTTGGGATTTTCCCAAGCAAAACACACATGTTTTCGATAAAACACGCAGCGGAAGCGAAAAACTAGTTCCAAAATATTTTGCGCATCCCAAAAACACGATAAAATATGCAAAGACATAACATAGATCTAAAGATTATACTTTCGAATTCATAATCAAACTTTGTAGAGAGTGTTTGGCTAGCCTTTATCAGTATCCACGCCAAGACACCTTCAAGACGACTTCATAAAGTCACAAGCTTCGTCTCCGATTTGGTACTAGCCAAAGGGAGGAGACGACGCATCCGAGAGAGGATTCACTGCACGATTTGTGCCCGGCGGCAAAAGCAATCCGGCGGCACAAATCTAGGACAACAACTTGCTGTCCGGTGGCGTTGGAGCTACTGCTGGCGGTTATGACCGATGGCAAATGGCCGGAAGAGAGCCGGCAGTGCATTGACAGCCAGAGGAAGCAATAGGATAGCAGCTTCTTGCTGCTGTCCAGCGCGTGGACAGCACCTATCGGCGTCGTCGGACGTCCATCGACAGCGGTGGCCGGGATGATGGCCGGAGGGGTTGACGACAGTGGCTTGGACGGAAGCACAAAGAAGGGGCGGCCCTTCCTTTGGGCGGCGGCAAAGAGAGGGAGAGGAGGAGATAGAAAACCTAATCAAGAATAATTCAATCATTATTCTCTCTATCTATATCTTTATATATAGATCTCCAACCGAATTTGAAAAGCAAGTCCAAACTCATACCTTTTAAGCTAACCCGATCCGTTAGCATTAAGTTTGGTTCAAAGCCAAACCATCTTAGTTAAAAACTAAACCACCTTTGTTTAAAACCAAATCAATTTTAGTTCACAACTAAACCAAAGACAGTCTAACTAGTCTACAAAAGACGTGGTTCATTCGCGCTTCCGGTCCGACAAATAATTTTTATATTTGCCCTAGTTCACCCAAACTTAATCTCTCTCGATCTGAGAATTCAATTTTCAAACTTATTTTACGCCTTTCGAATATACTAGAAGTGCGTGTGACCTAATAAGTTCTCGATTATATTGGTCATTCATAATTATCCATTAATTATGAATATATCATGAGTGACACCTAGTAGTATATCATGACCCCCAATTGACCGAAAAATCATAGTTGATCTCAGAATAAATTATGAACCCTTCTACAGTTATCAATGTATTTGTTCCTTTCACTCATCTTATACCCACTAGGTTACATGGTCTATGTGTCAGTCCCATTAGGCTGACTACGTCACACATAGCCCAAGTAATAACTCCTTGTCATGCGGATTCAAATTACTCAAACACATGTCCAAGAAAACACATGTTTTGCTTTGACCAAAGACTTATGAGTAATAATTCTGACAAGAGACCATAAGGTATACGTCTCTTTATAAAAGGAGTGGTAAATTCTCTATGGGCTATCCAAATACCTTCGGGCTATTGACTTATATTCAATCATCCCGTAACTACATCCCCTAGGAGATGTATGACTAAGATATCAAAGTATAAGCCTCCATGATAAGGTGACTTGAATACCTCAAGTCTAAGAAAACTGACACTCAAGCTACAATGAGATATTCATCGACATGTAAAGAACCATATGAAGTCTCATAGCACGTAACATCTGATGAACTAGTTACTCTTAACTAGCATTCATATATTAACTCTCAACATCCCAATGTTTTCAGCCAGCGAGAATCGACTACTTGGATAAACTAAGGAGTATAAGATATGCTAGTTAATCAATGATGTTCAATCTCATCAATTTATGGACTAAGGAAGATTTCAATATGTACATAATTACACATAATGAGATACCCACTAATTGTGATTCAATCACAATTTCTCTCATATGCATTGTATTGTGGACTTTATTAATTAAGTTTAAGATCAAATCACATACATAGAGAATGTACACCCAAATAGTGAATTTTATTTATCAAATAAATAATAAAAAATCTAAGACGATTGTCTTAGACATCTCTTAAATATAACATACTCTTACTTAGCCTAATGTCAATCCCCTTGGTATATGATACCAAAAGCTTCTACACGACTTTCAAACTTACTTTGTGGTAGAGTTTTTGTCACAAGATCCGCTAGATTTCTTTCGGTGAAAAAATTCTCAATTCGTATTTCTTTTCTACTTATGATCTCCCTGATCAAGTGATAGCGGTGAAGCAAGTGTTTAGATCGTTGATGAAACCTGAGTTCCTTGGCCTATGCAATGACCCCATTGTTGTTGTAGTAAACTGGTAATGCTTTAACAATGCTCGGAACCACTCCAAGTTCAGTGATGAACTTCTTGATCCAAACAGAAGCTGCAATGTATTCTGCCTCAGTGGTAGAATCAGCAACGGTTTCTTGTTTGAAACTTTTCCAACTTATTATGCCTTCATTTAAGATGAATGTATCCAGACTGGAGTGATCCTTGTCTGTCTGAAAGTTGACATCGGTATATCCGCGTATAACCATATCACCTCATCCATATACCAAGAATAAATGCTTAATTCTTCTTAAATATTTAAGGATTGCCTTGATAGCCACCCAATGATCCATTCCTAGATCCGACTGATATCTACTCATGACACTCAGAGCGTACGATACATTAGGCCTAGTACATAACATAGCATACATGATTGATCCTATAACTGACGCATATGAGATCCGACTAATGTAAATCCTCTCGTCTTGTGTGCTCGGGCACATAGACTTCGAAAGATGAATCTCATGTCTCATGGGAAGAAAACCTTTGTTGGATTCATCTCTGCTAAACCATTTTAACACTTTATTTATTATGTAGACTACGAAAGACCAAGCAACCGTCTTGATCTATCTCTATAAATCTTGATCAGGATATAGGTTGTTTCTCTCATGTCTTTCATAGAGAATGTTTTGGATAACCAAACTTTAACTGACGGTAAAACAAACACATCATTTCCTATGAGCAATATGTTATCAACATATAATATTAGGAACACGAACGCACTCCCACTAACCTTCATGTACACACAGGGTTTGTCTGAATTTTATGAGAAATCAAACACTTTGATTACCTCATCAAAACAGATGTTTCAACTCCTGAATGCTTGATTTTTAGTCCATAAATGGACCGTTGAACCTTGAATATTGTAATTTTGTCAATAAACGTGAAACCCTCAGGTTGTATCATATACACATCTTCGGACAGATTCCCGTTGAGCAAAATTATTTTCACATCCATTTGTCATATATCATAATGAGCTGCTACAGCCAGGAGTATCCGAATAGATTTAAGCATTGCTACTAGTGAGAAAGTTTAATCATAATCAATATCATATTTTTTTACGATAGTCTTTCTCTACTAATTAGAAAAATTTGTAAAGATTGCAAGCTCATCCCTGGAGAAAGCTTAACTATCCAACATAGGTTAGTAGTGTTGGATATACACCTCAAACATAGTATCAATAGA
>JBBUKS010000104.1:3402862-3415606 GCA_038050645.1 Hedychium gardnerianum | reverse complement strand
TGATCAACGTAATTCATCGGATAAAAATCTAGGGTCTTCACTGGCATTAGAGGAACTGGGTAAAGAAATTGCATAATTGAAAAGATGTGTTGCAATTTTGTTACCGCTGCATTATAATGCTTCGGAAGGAGTCGGAGGTTTCGGAAGCTTCGAAGGATTTGGGCACGTCGGATCCCGAGGCTAAAGAGACAATGAAGCGGATTGTGGGATGAGTGCTTTCGCTCTTAGCCTCGAGTTTCTTTTAAAGGATTTGATCCGTAGACAGATTAGTAGGTTTTGTCGACGTCGACGGATCCATTAAAAGCTACGAGGAATTTTTCAGCTTTTTCAGTGATCCGTTGACTAAAAAGGGTGTTTAGTCGACGGAAACCCAGAGAATTTATTTGGAGTGTGGTAGTTGAGGATTTATTGCATCGTTTTTCGTGTACCGTCGACGAATAGGGGTCGATCCGTTGACGAAAACATGAACTGTCGTGTCGACGGTTGGATTCCTGTAGGTTTGCGTTCCGTCGATGGATAAAGTCTTTCCGTTGATGGCTAAAAAATTTGGTCAGAAATTGTGACATATTCTATTATCATCAATTAAGATAAATTCTTACTATTTAATCATCATGTATAAATGTCATCAACGATGTGATATCAACATGTATAACTGTCACAAATCATGAGTATCGACATGTATAAGTATCTTAAGTCTGAAAAATCAACTAAGAAGTGAATTACTAGAGCCCATGTCCTTGGAATATAATAACATCATCTGACGTATGAGCTAAAAGCCCTTGCCCCAGGAGGAATACAACAATATAGCGTTGGTATGCAAATAGATATTAATCGTGGGCGACAACACACTATCATAACAATATGTGAGCGACTAGATACTCTAGTATAAAGCTAAATTCAGAGTTTTCACTTTTTAATTTTTCATTTTCTCCATTTAATATCTTTATTATATTTAGTTTTTATCATAATTGTTAAATTCTAAGTTCACATCTTATTATTTAGTCTGAATGACTAACACAAGTCAACTTTTAATATGAATCATGTTAATTCATTTAAGTATCATCATATGGTCTACATGTAAAAGGAGTATTCTAAATGGCGGCCAAGGCGGCGCCTAGGCAGGAGGCGGGCATCAACCACACCGCCTTTGCCTTAGGCGGTGCTTTAGGCGGTCAACGATGAGGCGAGGATGAGGATGATGAGGCAGGCGAGGCGGCGTGTGAGACAGGCAAGGCGGCGTGTGAGACAGGCGAGTGGCAAAAGGTGACTCGCTCACCCTAAGCGCCACTAACCGCCGGCCCCACAACGAGATGAAGAAAATAAATCACGGTGATTGAGCGACCTCTTTAGGTGGAGGAGTTTTATTCCCCAAGGGATTGTTTCCTCGGGAATTCGATCAATGCTCTCATGTGGTAATCTATCACCTAAGTACCAATTCGGCTATGCTCGTGGGGGCACATATCTTCCAAACATAGAGAGCCCATTAGTGGGTAAGGTGGTCAAGACAGTAGGTGAGGCGGTCAAAGTCAACAAAATTTAAAAACCTTCGATATATTAATACACTTTCTCTCCCTTCTAAAACATAAATAACAAAACCAAGTCACCCACAACTCACTCCTTCCGCTTGGAACTACTCCCACCGCCGCGCTGCCGCCGCCTGTTGTGCTGTCGCCAACAACACACAAGATTAGCTTTTATATATTTTTAGTAAGTTTTTGTTCTAGTTTTTTTTATCTTTTATTTAATTATTGAAGATTAATGACGGAAAATAAGAAACAATCGGAGGTGGAATTGAAGCGAAAGTCTAGTAATATTGTTTCGGATTATGGGGTGTATTACAAAGAAAAAAGAGATTGGATCACATGTAAATTGTGTAAGAGGCTTATTAAGGGAGGAGTTTATCAAATGAAACATCATATTGTGGGTATTGTAAGACAAGTTGAAGCATGTCCTAAAACATCCGATGAAGATAAAAAAAGAGTAAGAGCTTATATTGAAAATAGCAAGAATAAGAAGTGAGAAATGGTGAAAGACCTAGAAGAAGAGAGGGGAAGTAAATATAGGTGTTGATATAGAGGATGATGATTGCCCAGTGGAGTGGAGGGAGATTCTTCTAAAAAGAAGTCAAAGCATCTCAGGCTTATTGATAAGTGGACATCCGCAATCAATCCAACAAAGGCAAGACAACAAAACATAAATGATGCATTGAAGTTAAAGTTTACAAATGATGTGTATGAGTACCTTGCAAGATGGATTTGAGGTGAGGGATTCCTTTTCATACAATTAACCATCAAAGCTTTAAATAATTTGTAGAGGCGGTTGACCAATTCGGCATGGGCTACAAATCTCTAAGTCAATATATGCTAAGAGGGCTACTTTTGAAGCTAAAAGTTGAGAGAATCAAATTATCTTTAAAAAAGTATTATGAAAAGTGGATGAAAAATGGATGTTCAATTATGATCAATGCATGAACGGATTACAATAGTAGAAGCATTATGAATTTATGTATTAAATTGCAAACTAGACACTTCATTCCTTGGTTCTATTGAAGAATCCATGGAGTCACACATCGGGGCTTATATCTTCGAGTTTGTGAAAAAATACATCAATGAAATTGGCCCTCAACATGTTATTCAAGTAGAGTGACAGACAATACGACAAATAATATGGCGGCGGCGGAGTTGTTGAAGGTTACACAACCTCAATTTTTTCGGACCTCTTGTGCGACTCATACAATCAACCTCATGCTTGAAGCAATTGGAAAACTATCCAAGTTTAGCGGTGCTTGAGAAAGCAAAGACCCTAACAATATTCATCTATGCAAGCACATCATAGAACTTTGACTATTATGAGGAGATATATCAAGAAAAGGGATATTGTGAGGCTCGGGGTGATTAGATTTGCTACTTTATTTTTTACCTTGAAAGGTTTCATAGGTAAGAAAGATCAATTGAGACTTATGTTTATATCTGAGGAGTGAAGCAAAACAAAATGAAGGAGTCATGTGAAGAGGAAAGCGGCGAAGACGATGATAACAAGTATCTTTTTTTGGAATAATGTTTATTTGGCTTTGAATATTTTACGCCTTGTTGACGGTGACAAAAAGTTCTCAATGACATTTTTATTGGGTGCACTTAAACAAGCCAAGGAAGAGATTAGAAAGATTTTCAAAAAAGAGATTATTGATGAGAAGTCTAAGGGTAGACTTGATAGTCTTTTGCATTATGTCGCTTACTTGTTGAATCCGATTTTTTACTTTAAAGATCCAAGTATACAAAATGACACCAATGTTATGAATGAGTTCTTAAATTGTGTTGTGAGAATTTTTCCACTGACGAGAATATGTAATACACCATTTCTAATGATGAATTGTTGAATTATAAGAGTAAATCCGAAAATTTTGAAGAAAAATGACGGTCGCGGTATATGAGAAGGTGGATGTGTACTATGACTTTGATCTGAGTACGTCTCTTTTATTTTTATTCACTAACATATGTATCTTTTACCTATTTTTTGGTTTATTATTTTTTTGCCTTTTTACTTTTTTAAGTTGGATGCTGATCCAATTATGATAGTGACACTCCAAACTTACAAAAAATGACAATAAGATTTCTCTCTTTGACAAGTAGTTCATCGGGGTGTGAAAGAAATTGAAGTCAATTTGAATGGGTAAGTAGTAATTCATAAATTATCTTATCTATCCTTTCGTTTTATGAACTTTTAATAATTTTTTAATTATTTAGATACATACTAAGAAGAGGAATAAACTCGAGACATCAAGATTGAATGATCTTGTATATGTCAAATTCCACGTTAATCTTATGAAGAAGAAGAGAAAGAGAAATGAGCGGAGATTTGGTTCTATCCTCTCAAGTTAGTGACGCTCAAGGTTGGTTTATTGATGGTGGTGATGAAGATGAGGTCGATCCAGGTTAGGGACTTACTTGGAGAATGGTGGTGGAGGCCTCGGGAGCGGATGAAGTACTACAACTAAGGAAGAGTGCAAGGAACATCTCCATTTGAGAACTTGATGAGGATTTAGATACATCGGAGGTGAGAAAGAAGATGTTGATTTTGAGTCCAATGATGAAAGGATTATGGATGTAGTTGATGGTGCATGTGTAGATGATTTCGAAGATTAGTTATGTTTAGTCTAATCCTTGTTGGCTTATTGCTATGTTGGATTGAAATTTTGAATTTTAAACTTAGGCTTTTGGTGAAAGTAATGATATTACTTTTTTAGTATTAATATGGTGATGAATTTTTATTAATTATCTTGTTATTTACATTTATATATTTATTTATACTTTATATAAATTATATGATATTGTATGAAGTTTATTTATACATAAACATCATTTAATTATATATATTACTTGAAGAATGATGACTATTTATAATATTATGTATAAAAAATAGTAAAAGAAAATTCAACCACTGAGGTGGTGGATGCATAGGCAGAGTCAAGTGTTAACCTACTCGGGCTCTAGCCCGGGGGCCTGACGGCGGGAGAAAGAAAGAACATGCATAAGAGGAGAAAACCAAGGAAGAATGTCCGATGAGCCCAGGGAACGTATGTGAGAGAGGAGACAACCCGGGGTTGATTAAGTTCTGGCTCCGCCATTGGGTGGATGATCACTAACCATCCCGCCACTACTAAACCCTCCCTACTGCCATTTAACAACACTATATATAGAGATGGTTGATTTTTTTTTAAATTATTTTTTATACATAATATTATAAATAATCATTATTTTTATGTAATATATGTTATTAAATGATGTTTAAGCATAAATAAGTTTTATGCAATACAATATAATTTATATATAAGATATAAATAAATATATAAATGTAACTAATAAGATAATTAATAAAAATTCATCATCATATTAATACTAAAAAAGTAATGATATTAATTTTACCAAAAGTCTAAATTTTAAATTTTAATCCAACATGACAACAAGCCAATACGGACTAGATTAAACATAACTAATCTTCTAAATCATCTACACATGCACTATCAACTACATTCATAATCCTCTCATCATCGGACTCAAAATCAACATCTTCTTCATTCTCCTCCTCCGATGTATCTAAATCCTCATCAAGTTCTCTAATAGGGATGTTTCTTGCACTCGTTGTAGCACTTCATTCGCTCCTTAGGCCTCCACCACTATTCACCAAGTAAGTCCCGAACCCTGCTCGACCTCATCTTCATCACCACCATCAACAAGCCAACCTTGAGCTTCAGTAACTTGAGAGGATAGAAGTAAATTTTCGCACATTTCTCTGAGTGGAATTTGACATATACAAGATCATTCAATTTTGATGTCTCGAGTCTATTCCTCTTCTTAGTATGTATCTAAACAATTAGAAAATTATTATAAACTAATAAAAAGAAAGGATAGATAAGATAATTTATGAATTACTATTTATCCATTCAAATTGACTTTAATTTCTTTCACATCTCGATCAACTACTTGCACAAAAAAAAAAAAAAATCATTGCCATTTTTTATAAGTTTGGAGTGTCACTATCATAATTGGCCCACCATCTAACTTAAAAAAGTAAAGAGACAAAAAAATAATAAACGAAAAAATCGGTAAGTGAATAGAAATAAAGAAAAGAGATGTACCCGGATCAAAGTCATGGTACACATCTACTTTCTCATATGCCGTAATCGTCATTTTTCTTCCAAAGTTTTCGGATTTACTCTATATTTCAACAATTCATCATTAAAAATGATGGATTGCATGCATATCTTTGTCGGTGGGAAAAAATTTCCAAGACAATTCAGAAACTCATTCATAACATTAGAGTTATTTTGTACGCTGGGATCTTCGAAGTAAAAAATCAGATTCAAAGGACTATTAAGTCTATCCTTAGACTTCTCATCAATAATCTTTAAAATAAGGTGACATTTTTTTCTTTTTTAAAAGTTTTTCTAATATCTTCCTTGGCTTGTTTAAGTGCACTCAATTTTTTGTCACCAACAAGGCGTAAAACTTCACTAAAGGGGTGAAAATATTTAAAGCCAAAGAAACATCATTCCAAAAAGAGATACTTTGTTACTGTCGCCTCCACCACTTTCCCCTTGACACTACTACTTAATTTTGTAAGCTCCACTCCTCGGATGTAAACATAAGTCTCAATTGATTTTTCTTGCTTTTGAGATTTTTCAAGGTCAAAAATGAAGTAACAAATCTAGTCACCCCGGGCCTCACAATATCCCTCTTCTTACTATATTTTCTCATAATAGTTAAAGTTCTATGATGTGCATAGATGAATATTGTTAGGGCCTTTGCTTTCTCAAGCATTCCGTTAAACTTGGGTAGCTTTTCAATTGCTTCAAGCATGAGGTTGATTGCATGAGTCGTACAAGAGGTCCAAAAAATTTAAGGTTGTGTAACCTTCAACAACTCCGCCGCTGCCATATTATTTGTCGCATTGTCTGTTATTACTTGAACAACATGTTGAGGGTCAACGATGTATTTTTCACAAACTCGAAGATGTAAGCCTCGATGTGTGCTTCCATAGATTATTCTAAAGAACCAAGGAATAAAGTGCCTAGTTTGCAATTAACACATAAACTCATAATGCTTCTCCTCTCGCGATTCGATCCGTCCATGCATTGGTCATAATTGAACATCCATTTTTCATCCACTCTTCTTTATGCCATTTTAGAGATAATTTGATCCTCTCAACTTTTTGCTTCAAAAGTGATTCTCTTAGACGATATTGACTTGGAGGTTTATAACCCAGGCTGAATTGGTCAACTGTCTCTACAAATTGTCCAATGTCAATTGCATGAAAAGGAATCCTCACCTCATAAATCCATCTTATAAGGTACTCATGTACATTATTTGTAAACTTAACTTCAAAGCATCATTTTCATTTATGTTTAGTTGTTTTGCTTTTGTTGGATCAATTGTGGATGTTCACTTATCAGGCCCGAGGTGCTTTGACTTCTGTTTAGAAGAATCTCCCTCCACTTGACAATTATCATCCTCTACATCAACACCTATATTTACTTTCGACCTCTCTTCTTTTAGTTCTTCCACCCTTTCTCGCTTCTTATTCTTGCTATTTTCAAGATACACTCTTACTCTTTTTTTTGTTTTCATCGGATTCTTTAGGACATGCTTTAATTTGTCCTACAATACCTGCAATATGATGCTTTATCTGATAAACTCCTTCCTTAATAAGCCTTTTGCATAATTTGCATGTGATCAAATCTTTCTTTTTTTTACAATACAACACCTCATAATCCCAAGCAATATCACTAGACTTTCGCTTCAATTCCACCTCCGATTGTTTCTCCTTTTCCGTCATTAATCTTTAATAATTAAATAAAAATCAAGAAAACAAGAATTTATTAGAAATATATAAAAGCTAACCTAGTGTTGTGGTGGTGGTGGTGGACGCAGGCAAATGAGTTTATACTTATCAGCTCCATCGGTCATTTGATTGTATTGATGATATGAATGACTTAAATTGGTGGACATTATTTTTCCATTATATTTTCTTATGATATGTATAGAGCTTCTGTAGGAAGTGCTTCCTTCGGAGGTTGGAGTACTATATGCCATTTAATTTTTGGTCAACTGATATCTTAGCAAGACATTGTAATGTTAGTTTGAACAATAACATGATATATGAAGTAATTTTTATGAGGATAGATTTGAACCTTGTAGCAACTACGGATCCATAATTGCTACAACTAAACTAAACTTGAACCTTGTAGCAGCTACGTTAATAGCTACTACAATTAGACTAGAGCTTGAACCTTATAGCAACTATAGATCAATAGCTGCTACAACTAGACTAAACCTTGAATCTTGTAGCAGCTACAGATCAATAGAACTACACTAAACCATGAATGGATCAATAGCTGACAACTACACTAAAGACTGAAGCTATAAAGGTTGAAGTAGATATGAACAACAACAAGGTAATATACATATTCTAAACCCTGAATCATCCTGAACTTTGGACCTCATTTAGTATCGTAAACCATAAAGTAATGTAAAACTCTGAATTCCAAACCTTAAACTCATTCTAAACTACTAACATTCCTTCGACAACAGACAGGAAGATGAGGAGATGTCAAGTGGTAGAGCTGATCGGCAAAGACGACCGAGTGAGCAGAAGTGGAGTCTTGAACTTTGACAAACACTAATCCCTAAACACGTAATAAAATGCAAACATACCTAAGACATAAAGGAAGTTGATGAGATGGCAGGTAGGCAGTGCGGTGGAGTTGATTGGCG
Source organism: Hedychium gardnerianum (assembly GCA_038050645.1). NCBI lineage: Eukaryota > Viridiplantae > Streptophyta > Magnoliopsida > Zingiberales > Zingiberaceae > Hedychium > Hedychium gardnerianum. Next base: position 3,407,336 of record JBBUKS010000104.1, on the reverse strand, counting down.
TCGACCGAGACGGGACGGTCGAGGGAGGGATTTTGAAATAGTAAGGAGAATTCGAAGGGTCACATCTCGGTTTGGTTTCCTTTAAAAATACTCAAGTTCGATCCCGCCCAACCGATTCAGGGTTTAACTTGAAACCAGCTTGTCAAAAACCGAAAGCGGTCGAACAGTGCACTTGAGGGCAACTGTGTAATTTTACAATGGGGGTTGGTGGGTGGGGTGCCTTTTTAATAAAAAAATCAAAAAGGGGAGCCCCTTTGACGATTCCAATAAAGAGGGGTGCCCTATTATTGTGATTTTTAACCTTGAAACTTTCAATTTGGCCTTCTTTGGTTTTCAGATAGTTATGCAAGTAAGTTGACTCTGCAATGGTTTAGTACAAGAAACAAAATTGAAGATGATGTCTGTAAACAAGTAATCAAGAGATATTTTATTTTCCCCATATGTTAGATCAAGAGGGTGTTTACACATCTCGATGTTTTCGTATGTCAAGGAGCAGATGATTGTAAGGAGAAAACTTGTAGAAACTATTGTTGTATAACAAAAACATGTTCTTATTTCTTAACAATAATGTTATTTTCAATATCCAATCAATACAAACCAATATTAGTATGGGAAAAAATCAAATGGGCGCTCATCATTTACGTTTTCGTCAGATAGGCATCCATTTAATTTGATCATTCGGCCGTGTAGAAGCTAGCTGCTAGCTTCTACAACAGTGATTTTATATATTATGATCGAGCGTGTAGAAGCTAGGTGCTAACTTCTACAACAATGATTTTATATATTATGATCGAGGGTGTAGAAGTTAGTATGTAGCTTCTACAACATGTAGCAGCTACCAGCTAACTTCTACATGTTGTAGAAGTTATTCGGTAGCTTCTACAATAGTACTGAATGCAAGGGTATTTTCGGGATAAAAATATGAGAAGGGCATCCATTTGATTTTTTTTGGAAAAAGGGGCGCTAATCTGACGAAAATGCAAATGATGGGCGCTCATTTGATTTTTAGTATTGAGTTACTATGATAAGAGTAAGTCAGTGATATGACAAATATAGCTCTTCTCTCAAGCAATCTTCATGCTTCCACTAGATATGCCGATTTTTCTTCTGTTTTTTTTTTTTTTTTTTTTTCCCTGTTAGTGGCCCTCTGTCTCCTAATGTTTTCTCATTCCGACAAACATTGTTTATGTATGTGATATGACTTTTTTCTTCCAAAATATTTGCCAGCAGCTTTTGGTGAATCGAAAGATTACCAGTCTTTTTCATCTCCCTCATTTGAAAGCTGAGAATTTGACACAGTACGCTTAAGAAGTAATTGTTGCCGTTTCTCTACCATGCCATTTTCCCTTCCTCTCCCTCTCATCTTTTCACCCAAGTAATTCAACCTTAACATCATGCATTCGAAGAGCTTCTAGCTTTACACTATATCCTGACTTACCATTAGAATCATGCCATATCTACTCTGACATTCGGCCGTCTCTGTTACGTTATTTTCCATGTCTTGAAATTTCTATTTCACTGATCATACAATGTTTTGAGTATCAATCCTTACTGTAAATTATTGTATTTACATAATTATTATCCTTTTAGTATCTTTCTTTCCAGTTTATGTACTGAGTCTCTAGTGCACTAAAGCCATGGAACAATCTACTCAATCAACTCAGCCTACAATTAGAGTTGCTTCTGGTGCTGCCCCTACGTATCAGCTGGCTGCAGTAGAGTTACTGGAGCTCCTCCGGCAACTGGCACTATACCGGCCGCAGCACAACTGACCTCTGCATACCGTACTAACCCAGCTGACCTTGCAAGCCAGCATCAACTTGCCTACCAGCAAGTCCAACAGTTTCATCATCACCAACAACAACTCCAAGTTTTTATGGGCCAACCAGATGTTAAAAGACCACTGATTTCAAGAATCACAGTTTACCGCTTGCTCGTATAAAGAAGATCATGAAGGCCGATGGGGATTTCAAGAATCACAGTTTTTGCTTTCACTTGTTTGATTGTCTGTGATGTGTTCTGTTGAAATCAGAGAACAGAACTCTTGGTCACTTTTTTGTTTTCACTTGGGTTTAGTCTTTTATACAGCGTGATGAATCTGATCTTTAAGAGGGCTCAGTTTATTGTCTCAGAAGCATTTTCTGAAATTTATTTTTCCGGTAATCAAACTAACCATCTCGCTTGTACCACCTAGCCCATTCAGATCAACCGGCCTATACAACCAATCGATCTGCCTTTACCACCTAACCAATCTGACCAATGTGCTTGACTTGATCAGATGACTCGCCTATGTCACTTGGCCAAATTCATTAGATCGTCTGATTCTAATCGACTACTCAATCCTTTCGTATCACCAATCTATCTAAACCACTTGATTCAACCAGACCGTGACTGTTTAGCTTACCTGCAAAACAGGGAAATATATTTCCTAATAAAAATATTCTTTTATGTAAAGATCTTCCTAAAAAATTTATAAACTTTCCTTGCTAAAAATATTTTACACAGACCACATTTTACTGAACCAGTCGAACACCTATTGTCGTCGATATGTTTCTATAAATATGAAAGGTATCGCGGAATACATACATCCCGATAGATATTTTTTTTAAAAAAAAACAAAGAAGCTAATATTAGATTTGAAGGAACAAGAGCTGGGAAACATAAACACTGCTATATCATTCCTTACCTAAGAAATCATTAGTAGTTGGGATTAAGGGTGAGCATTCAATTAAAAATCAAATAGACTGAATCAAATAAATCAAAAATCAAACTAATTGATTTTTTTTAACAAATTGAACAAATCAAACTTATATAAAATGGATTAATTATTGAATTAATCAAATTTTTCTTAGCAATCCACTAATGATGTTATTAATCATTGTTATTGAACAATCAAGTCAGTTCGATTTATTAGTCTAGTTGTATAGTCATTGTCCTATTATAGTGGTAAAAGGTGAAATACTCGTCTTCAGCGCCCTCGTCAGTTCATCTCAGGATCATGGAAGAGGTAAATCACGGGGATTAATCTAGTTAGTCCGAACAGTGATCAGTATATGAAAAAAAATAGAAACCTGACTATTAACCAGGATTTAACCCTCAGATCAATCATTATCTCATTATGGTATAATAGTTGATTGCTAACAATATAGTAGTTGATTAATATTGATTCATTTTAATTGATTTAATAATTTTAAAATTGAGATGAATCGAATAAATTAAAATAATTGATATTTTTTTAAAAAAAAAATCGAAATAACTAAACCGAACATCCTAATTGAAGAGATTTTGCTCACCCCTTTGTTGGAATAACCCAATTCAGTAACACATAACCCTAATTTCTATTCAGGCTATCATATTTTCATACATCATCTATCTAAAATAAAACCAAAATGCTAAAACATGAGATATGATATTTAAGTCCTTCATTAAGTTTGATAATTGTTTAATGAAACAATCCTGTCACCCAATCTGAATACCAACTCAATTACACCCGGCTCAAAGTTCATGGGGGTTTATACTCAATCTATAAAATCTATCATCTAAAATTAATCACTTTAATTTTCATTATCACACAATCAAATTTGACCTTATATAAATAATCATATATTAAAATTTAAATCATATTATCAAATTATTAGAATATCATAAAACAATACCAAACTAAATTATATATATGTATATGGGTAATCTGACATCTGTAATATGAAAGGACAACACAGGGATTGAGAAAAAGACCAGCTCAGATCATTGTTTGCACCTTCAATTAAATAACAAATAGTGGATTTAATTTGTGTTAATGAAAAATTGCAAATATGTTAAGAATTATGTAACACTATATTAATATTGATTTTTGAAAATTAACATAATTGTGGTGTTATTTTTTGAAATTTAGAATTACAGTAGCATCGTAGTGATTGACGAGAGGTATAAAATAAAAAATAAATATATTTTTAAAAAATAAACACGTCTTTCAAAAAATTTATAATATTATAATACACCTTTTAATTATATTATTAAACAAGTACAATTGAGACCAGAGCTTAAGAGAGCTATTTTATAAATCCGTCCTAGACGAAAATAAACTAAGTTGAAAGCAAACTTTATATTATTTAGGATTATTTAGTAAAGGAATCAAGTCAAGCAAAATCCAATCTAAAATTAATTAAGTTGCTAAAAAGATTATTAAACTTAATTTGATTTTTATTTTTATTTTTATTTTTTTTGAATTTAAATTCATTCGAAGTTGACTTGAACTTTATTCGATTAAATGCTATAAAACTTGATATTATAATAAGTTTATTTATTTATTTAGAAGTTTAATAAAGAATTTAATAATAAATACAATTTTATAAGATTTTTCCTTTTACACCTTGTTATTGGGATGGCCTGCACGTTAGGATCCCTACGTCCTGCTCGATCTCCACCGTTGACCTTACTCGAGGGCATTAACGTAATAATGCAGCCGAAAAGGAAT
>JBBUKS010000104.1:3337601-3362882 GCA_038050645.1 Hedychium gardnerianum | reverse complement strand
TAGCAGCAATAATTTATTAGCAGCAATAAATATGTCGCATGCATGTTTTATTTTTTACATTAACATAAATTTTAATTAATAGCAGCAATAATTTATTAGTATCAATAACGTAAAAAAATTTAAATATTAATTAATAGCAGCAGTAAATAGCAGTAATAAATTTTACGTATATTCCCAACATAAGGCTAAACTTTTTCCAATAACAGCATCAATTCATGCACACATTTCGTTTTTTACACCTCTTTTATTTATTTTAATGATAATTATTATTAAAAAAAAATTTAAACCCATCATTATTGGTCCCAAGTCCGAATGAAAAAAGGTAAGAAATTTTTTTATTTTTTAAAAAATAATATAAAAAAATTTGCTTCGTGGAACCTTGAGACGGCCCTGGTCTCACGCCATTTAAAATTCCGATAAATAATATGATTTGTTTTGGAATGTTGTTTTGAGAGTTATAATGTCAAAAGAGCTGAATGAAATGGCACGGAATGGAATAGCTTACTGTTAGGGTTAATCGACAATAATTCCTCTTGGACGCTGCTCGCGGCCTCTTCTCCGATGATAGTAGATTATTGGCGAAGGTTATTCTTCGGTTGCTCGTGATGAAAAAAATTATGAGAAATTATGAGAAGTATCAACCAGCGATGAAGCTTTGCAATGCGTAGGGGAAGGAGGAAAACATATTACAATTGAAGGAAAACTATTTACAACCAACGATAATGATTATCGATATATTAATAAATCAAATCGACCCAAACAGATTTAATAAAGCCTAATATAATTATCTCCTAAAATTTTTTTATAAAATTTATTTAAATTTCAAAAATTCCTAAATAAATTTTATATTTTATATATTATTAACCTATTATTATTAATCAAATTAATAATAATTATATATATATAAGCAATGTTATCTCGTTCATCTTTCTTACATATCTCTTCGTGTGTATCACGTGTAAATTTTTATTTTATTTTTTATTTTGATTTTTTGTAATGTTTTAATTTGAATATTATAATCTAAATTCTAAAAATTAAATTTTAAATTATTTATATATATATATATATATATATAGAAAGATACAGAATAATATATATATATATATATATATAATTTGTGCCGCCGTAACCGTTATGTAAAATGATAATAGTAGATTACACGACGACTATCATTCTTGGGAACCATGGTTCCACCATGGCCCGGCACAACCCCATCTCTATCTATTGAAGCTACTCATCATTGTAGTCGAGATCATTTATGAGGAGTAGCTCGATTTGCCGGACTCGACGAAGCTCATCGCCTTCTTCCACGCCGGACGGCCGGTGATGTCCTCCCACCACGCCTTGACCTGGTGCTTCCCCTCCATGATGTGCGTGGCGACGCAGATATCCACGACGGTGCGCGTCGCCGGGTTGGTGGAGATCTACGGCGCCGTGGAGGAGAAGCGCGTCTGGGCCTGGTAGGAGGACATCACCGGCCGTCCGGCGTGGAAGAAGGTGATGAGCTTTCGTCGAGTCCGGCAAATCGAGCTACTCCCCATAAATGATCTCGACGACGACGACGAGTTATAACTTCAATAGATATATATAGATGGAGGGTTGGTCGGCGCATGGCTTCAGCTAACTCTCTGCTCTTTCTGTTGCTCAGGAGCTTCACCTACCTCGGCGGCAGGAACGCTGTTGTTGCTGGAAATAAAAAGGATAATAGGTCTTCTTCACAATTTCACGAACGCAAAATGTCTACTAATTAAGGACATGCACTTATCAGATTAAACCATCTGCTTTTATTAATACATATTTATATTCATTTTAACGTTAATATCTCCTGATGGCATGGCATAAGACGAAATACTCATTAGCACTTTTTTACATAAAAATTAATCTAACTAATTTGAATAGTGACTAATATATGAAAAATGACAGTAACATAACTATTAATCAGGATCTTCACATCTCATGATAACATCTCATATATTAATCATCAGTTCATTTCATAAAAAAAAATCATAAAAATTAATCTAACTAATTTGAATAGTGACTAATATATGAAAAAGGACAGTAACATAACTACTAATCAGGATCTTCACATCTCATGATAACATTTCATATATTAATCATCAGTTCATTTCATAAAAATATAATCATGATCTTTAATAAAGAGCTCCTTATTTCTCCCACCACATTAGAATAAATTTAATAAGTAGAGTACGAGAGAAAATAGAATATATTATAAGAGAATATAGTGTAGATCTCTTTATTCGAGCGAAATTGTGTGATTTTTAAATTTATTTAAAAATAATAATTAAGTTGAATCAAGTAATTAAAATAGTTATTTAAATTCAATTTTATTTTTTTTACTTAAATTTGGTGATTTGTTTAGATATTTTAAATTTATTTAATTGATTATTAAATTTAATGATATTAATTTGTTTTGAAAATTTTTATTTATTACGTCGATAAGTTCTTTTTTATGAATATGCTTTATTATTTTTGTTTATGAATAATTTATAAATTTTTTGTTAAAAACATATGATTGATTTGATATATATTGAATAAATATAAATAAATTTTTATTATAATAAATATTAAATTTATTTATAATTTTAATTATATCTTCATCTTATTAAGAATGTAGACGTGAGACTATTGTTGAGTATGACTAATAACAACATACATCATGCCCAAATATATTATAAAAAAAAAATTACTTACTTAAATCTCCTAATAAATAATTAAAAGATTTAAAATTTTAATTTTAATTATGACATATTATGAGAATTTTTTTCTCTAATAAAAAATAGATCTAAAAATATTGATCATTTGGATGAATTTCTATCAGTGCTTTTTGATTTATCTTAATAATCAATGTAAAACTTCTATGAGATCAAATCGATCACCCTGGGTCCAATATTACTCGACCTAATTAATAATTAAAAAAAAACACTCAAGGCCTCCGGGGCTATGGTGCGACATGACACCCAGAATATCACTTAGATATTATAATTTGATCTTCAGTTATGATATATTTATAATTTTTTTTTAAATAAGACACACAATTAAAAGATATTGAATTTCTAAATTATTCATTGTAAATATTTTTAAATTTATCCTGATAATTAATAAAAAATTATATAAAATCAAAATAATCATCTTAAACTAATTAGATATATCATTTAAAAAAAAACACTCAAGAGTTTGAGTGCTTACAAGTAAGGAGGAGCACTCGGAACCTCAAAAATCAACATGGCTGGATGCCACGAGTGTCAGAGCTGGCCACAGATCTGCTTGAGCTAAATGAGAAATCATTCCATAAATATACACAGATATAAGATATATCCGATCATAAATATTATATTTAATATAATATTTATATTAAAATAATATAATTATAATATTAAATATAATTTTAATTTTAATTTATTCATAGAAAAAAATATTTATTAAATATTTTATTTATCTTATTCATAATTTAATTATCAATATATATTTTAATTTATTCACATCATATTTTACATTTATGCATATTAAAATTTTTGATATTTTATTATATTTTTTTATAAAATTAATAATATAATTTATAAATATAATGATAATTAAAATATATTAAATAAATTAAAAATAATATTTTTAATAAATTAAATCTTTACAAATATATAATAAAATTAAAATATATTATTAAATACATTTAATTTAAATTTATAATAAATAATTAATATTCTTATTAATAAAAAAAATAATTACAAATTAATTATATTTTATTTTATTAATTATATAATAATATAATAAAATTAAAAAAATAAAAAACCTCTCCACATCAAATATGATGTAATGATGTGTTATACTATTCTTATGTTATTTTTGATGTAATGATGATATTATTTTTATATTAAATATAATATTTTGATGTATAAATTAGAGAGGTTAGTTATGCTAGGGTGAGAGCTTTTCAAAAGTTCCAATACTATCACATCAATGTGATAAAAAATTATGTCACATCAATATCATAAAAAATCTAAAGTATAATCAATTATAAAAATTTATTATTATAAAAATTTATTAAAATATCTTTTAAGGATAAAAAATAAAATCGTCATCTATTCCTTTCGAATATTTTTTTTTATTTTTTTAAAAAAATTATGAATGATTATTAATTTTTGAATAATAATCATTACATGAGGGAGGATAAAAATCTAACAAATATTAAGTTGTCGATGATTGATCTCTAGATCTTTTGATGATAAAATTTTATATAATAATCATCTACTTATCCCGTATAAAATATCTCTAATAATTAAAACTCTAGATAAACTTTTGTGATCCAATTCATAATACGTAATTACATGAAAAATAAATATAAAATTTTACTACAGTTCTTAAAATATAAATCTTAAATCTTACATCTACAATAATATTTTTTTTTTAACTTTTTCATTTCATAAACCTTTCCAAAAATATTACATTAAAAATACTTTTGTTCATCTCTGGACTATTAAAAAAACCTCTTACTTTTTTTTTAGAGGTCTCATATTTTCTTATGAAAATTATAATTAAAAAATTATAACCTCTCAACAACTCCTTCACTATTTTTATTTTTTTAAATAAAAATTATCATTCAAAATATTTTTAATTAAAAAAGTAAGAAGCAGCTCAGAGCCGCTCTTACAGAAAAGCAAAATAATTTTCTCCCACACCACTTCTATACCAATAATGAGCAAATTTATATTGGACTAATGTACTATTATTATTATCATGAGATTTAAAGATTAAATTTTGACTCGTAGTTAGATTTTTATTTTCTCCCATGTATTGATCATTGTTTAAACTAGCTAGACTAGTTCTCATGATTTACCTCCTCCGTATTGATCCTGAAACGAACTGACGAAAACGTTGGAGACGAACGTTTCACCTTTTTACCATCGTGAACAAATTTGTATTGAGTTAAATATTAATATATATCATCTTACGTATTTATTATATTAATATTTCTTTTTTATTAACACACATTTAGATTCATTTTAATATTAATATTCACTTCCACTGTATACTTGTTTATTTTTATTTTTTATATTCATTTTTTTTATTTATAAAATTTAATCATTAATCACGTTTAAAAAATTGAATATTATTAATATATATTTTATAACACTCCTTCATATTAATTTATAATATTATTTGAATATTATGATATCTATATATTAATATCAACGTGAACGCTCTAATATATATATATATTTTTCATTTTCCTTTTGTTTGTCGGCAATGAATCATGGGCTGTCCGCCGGTCCCCCGTAGTAAACAGCCTGACGCAAATGTTCCACCAACTCCATCACCGACCGTCCATCCAATGACATCGCGGGATCTCCTTCCCAACCCATTTCCCAGCCGTCGATCGAGCGAATCCCGTCCTGACCTGCCACCATAACTCCACGTTCTCAATCTGTTCCCCGTCTCCCAATCCTGGTCGGGCGAAACCCCTCGATGCTTGGTCTCCTGGCCCTCCCCTCGATCGGAGGAACCTGAAGAGATCTTCCTCTCGAGTTACTCCTCCTCGATCTTGCAGAAGACCGGAGCTTGATCTCGTGGTCGATCTGGTTTTGAGAAATGGCAGCGCGGCCGGATCAGGTCGTCGACATGCGGGTGTTCGATGCCTACTTTATGAGGGCGGATGCGGATCGAGATGGGAGGATCAGCGGCTCCGAGGCGGTGGCTTTCTTTCAAGGATCCAGTTTGCCTAGAAATGTTCTGGCTCAGGTAGTGCAGATTCTCAACATTAACTCATCCGATCTCTTCTTATTGCTTCGTAGCTTTGTTTTATGAATCCTTCTGATATAATTCCTTTGCTGACTAGTGAAAACAACTTGTTCTAATCAGGATAGATCTGTTGCCTGTGGTTTTTGAATTTGTAAAATTAGATTTTGTTTTGTTTCGTCTCTGGAATATGGCATGTCCAGATAGCCGAATTTTGTGTAAATTTATGCTGGCACGCAACAGTGAAATTTAAATTGACCACGAAGCATTGCTTTAGCACTACTTTGGTTTATTTGAAGATATTAGTGTTGGGCGGCGATTTTGCACTGCATTGGTTGTTATATGTAGTTTGTTGCCACTGGCAGTACCTTACTCTTTCATTAGAGTGCGATAGTCATATCTTCAAGGAGTATATTATATGGGAAAAAACACCAAAATAAAGCTCGTTTTTCTAGAAATTCCTTTTACCTCCAGAACAATGTTTTGGTAAACTAATTGATCTTGCATTGAGAGTTTTGTGAGTTTTGAGGCTTCTCACATGTTTATCACCTGTCAAAATGACGAGTTTTGCCTGTGTCAATTGGCTCAAAATGAAATTTAAAACCCTGCTTTGAACTAAAATGTAGACTGAGGGCCTGCCTTCATTGACTTGTTAGGTTTGAATACGTGCTTTACTCACACTTTTTCACAAGACAGATACAGGCAATGATCTGAATGCCTATTTCACACATTAAATATATTAATTCTTGATCTTTTAGTTTTTTTGTTATGTTTCTTCTAGTATGCTTCATTTTCTCCGAAACAGGCGTCTTCCTTTGTCAAAAGTATCAAACATCTTTTTTTTTCTTTCTTTTTAAATAGTAATTCCATCCAATTTTTTGCTTCATTTTCTCCGGAATATAAATGCTAAACTCGAATTTTGATAGGAAACGCTAGAAGCGAAAGGTTTTAGGCTTAGTAGACTAAAGAAAAAATATATAGAATTTAAGTTTAGTAATATTAGACGTAATGAAACAATTGTTAAAATAGGAGATGTCGAGCAGGATCATTTTTGCAAAAGGATAGAGGTATTAAGAGATGTTTTATATATTATACAAGCGGGATGGTTGAAATGAAAGTGTTCTTTGTGATGGTAAAGTATCTCTAAGACTTAAATGAAAATTTTATAAAACGACGATTAGATTTGCTATATTATATGGAGCTAAATGTTGGGATATGACTCGACCACACGAGTAGAAGATGAGAGTTGTGGAGATGAAATATTACGGTGGCTGTGGCGACATACAAGGATGGATAGGATAAGAAATGAAAATATTAGAGAGAAAGTCAGGTTGCACTTATTCAGGGAAAACTCTAGGAGACGTTTAAGATGGGACAAACATGTACTTAGACGATCAATTTATGCTCTAGATGTAAAACTATGACAAATGTGCACATCAAATGAGGAAGGAGAAGATAAAAAAAGACTTGGTTAGCAACAATAAAATAAGATAAAATTTATTTAAATATCAATGATGATATAGTAGAGGATAGAGTCCAATGGCGTAGAAGAACCCACATAGCCGACCTCATCTAGTGGGATAAGGCTTAGTTGTTGTTGTTGTTGTTGTTTCTCCATAACATAAATAAAGGAAATGCCTTCCAGTTTAAATCTGAAGTTTATTCTTGATTTGTCTTGCATAACATTTTTGCTTGATTTTTTGTTGGATCTTTAGTTTTGCTTGCACTTTAGTATTGTTGACATTGAAGCTGTGCATACAACATCTGCTAGAATCATATTTCCATTGAGATACCTTCATATGATCAATTCCAAGTGGGCAGTGTGCACTACTCTGTCGCTTCAATCCTCTCTTTTGTAGATCAATACCTTGTAAACCCAGGATGTGTAAGCCATCTCACTGATTGAAGCAATTCACTAAACACTGTGTACATTTGGAATCAACCTCCACTTGCAACATATGGTGAATGACAAGAATCAGAAGAGACACTGATTTATATAATTCAGTCTATTCCCAATCCACAGAGAAATAATCTAACATGACAGCAAACAATATAAAATACCCGGCCAGCACAATGCTCAAGGCACTTCTACACTTTAAAATAAGCACCCACTCTCTAGATGCCTCTCTCAAATAGATGACTATACAATGAATACTTTACTTTAAGTGCCATTGGAACACACAATACAGTCCCCCTTGTATAGATCCCTCTCCTAGTGCTTCTAGCATCTTGCACTACACTTTGAGGCAATCAAACTGTAACTGGCATGGTTCCAAAGGACTAAAACAACAAGACATAGGCTAAAATGTTTTGACACTACTCCTCTGTGGTCCCTAAGCAATGCAAAGACCCATCTGTCCAGGCTGAGTGCATACTTTTGTCCGCTAGGGGTTGCATTTGCACATGATTGGGCTGTGGAAACCTTCCAACCCGACAATCATTTCATGTACTGTTTCGTCTTTATATTTCTTTTTATTACTCATTTTATTTTGAGGCCTGGTTCTTACATCACCTGTTTAATTCTTGCTGAACTTTAGGCTCTTCATGCATTTAACCTTGATTTACAAGGCAAAATATATTAGTATCTAGCCTAAATTTAACTCAAGTGAGTTGCGTTAGCATTTATTCACCAAAGAGGCAGAAAAGATGCTCCTTTTAGATCCATGAGATGATTGATAAGAGTGGAAATGCTTCCCCAATGACAATGTTCAAGGTAAGAGGAGACTCAATTGACACGGCACATGCTCATATTGGTAGGCATGGTGCTCTAGGAGGACGAGGAGTTAATGGAGTGGTTAGTAATTTTTGCTTGTTGGACATCTCTGTGAAAACTGTTACTTAGAAGACCTCTTTGATTTCTTTGCTAGTAGTGGCTAATGAGGGTAGTTTTTTATTTGATGGTTTAGTCAAGGCTCAAGGGTCATGAGCACGAGGACATTCAAGGCCATGAGGATACTATATAAGGATATAATTTCAGGCCAGATATTGAGTCCAATGCCTAGTATTGATATTGGACAAAGTTTTTAACTTAGATCATCAAACAAATTCATAACTCAACCAAAGTAGTGAAGCTCATGGTATTCTATAATTTTGGAAGAAGAAACAAGATACCAAAATATTTAATTTGATGCATCTACTGATTTGTTTAGTGTTCTAGTTCAGCATGGTCCTATGCAGGATAAGATATTATTTTCCTCACGGTCATTCTTTTCATACAGGTATGGATGTATGCTGATCAGAAACGAGCTGGTTTCCTTGGGCGTGAAGAATTTTACAATGCTCTGAGACTTGTAACAGTTGCACAGAGAGGCATACAGCTTACACCTGACACTGTCCAGGCAGCTCTAAAAATCCCTGATGCAGCTAAAATTCCTGCACCGAAGATAAATCTTGTTCCTGGCCCCCCATCTCAGATGAACATTACAGTCAGCAGCCCCCCCTCTCAAATGGGTGCCATGGGACCAACTAATCAAAGTACTGGTTTAAGTGCACAACCACCACTAGCAAATGCTGAGATTAACCGACATGCCGTTCCCTTTGGAAACCATGTGATGAGGCCACCTCAAACCACACAGGTTGCTGTTTCACCTTTGCATAAGGAAAGTGGTCAAATTTTACAGCAAGGAAATAACCCAGCAGTTATGCATCCTCCAAGTTCAGTTACACCACGCTTTTCGACTGATTGGTTCAGTGGTAGGAACAGTGGAACCTTGGTACATGAAACTCAACAACCATCTGTTGCAAGGGTCCCCCCCTCAGCAAACCAAGATGGTTTGGGTGTATCCAACTTTGGGTCAGCTCCTGGATTAGTTTCTAAACCTTATACACTAGCAACAGCAGTCTCAATTCCATCAAAGCCTACCCATTCTACTGTGTTACGACCCCAACCAGATTCAAAAGCTTTAGTTTTAAATGGAAACGGATTCTCTTCTGATTCAAATTTTGTTGGTGATGTGTTTGCTGCAACTCAGGTAAAACAAGCAAATACCTTGGGCACCTTTCCTGAAAGTGTTACACCTAACTCTTCCAATAATGTCCCTGTTATCAAAAAGGCGCTTGAAGCTGATGCTTGGCAAAACATGGCATTGGTTCCTTCTGGTGAGAACCAAACTCAACCACAGGTCAAGCAAAATCAACCAGACACAAAACAGAGTGGCCTAGCAATGACTATTTCAAGTGATTCAATTGGAATTGTTGGTTCTACTTCCACTCAGCCCCAGCTTCCGTGGCCAAAATTTACTCAATCTGATATTCAGAGGTATCTTGCAATATTTTTTAAAGTAGATAATGATAGAGATGGCAAAATCACCGGTGAAGAGGCACGCAATTTGTTCCTTAGCTGGAGACTACCTAGAGGTAGGCACTGTAGATTTTCATTTTTGAGACTTCATCTCACCAACTCATTGTGTTCATCTTTTCCAAACTTTATGAAATTTTGCCTAGCTATTATATCACATTTTCTGATGTTTAATTTTAATCTACTACTTAAATTGCTACTTTTGTTATCTTTATATCTCTTTGCTTCCTTTGTCTTTTTTCTCCTTTTTTTTAATCTTTTGTTTGTATATTGCAGAGGTTCTCTCTTGCTATCTACTAGTCATGTTGCTTTGTTTTATTATGTCTGTGGCTTAAAATTGATGTTTATTTTCTGCATTGCCAGAGGTCTTAAAACAGGTATGGGATTTATCTGATCAGGACAATGATGGTATGCTTTCTCTTAGGGAGTTTTGCATTTCCCTCTATTTAATGGAGAGGCACCATGAAAAACGTCCTCTTCCAACTGTGCTTCCTGGTAGCATTGCATCTGATCAAACTTTGCTACTTGCAACAAATCAACCGTTGACTGGATATGGTGGTCCTGTTAGCCAGCCAGCTCCTGGTACTGTTCATAAAATCATGATCTCATAGCTATTACCATTTTCCGCGACTAAAATATTTTTGTATCTTTGTTCATATAATTAATCATCATTATCATATTTAAATATTGGTGCCTTCTGATTCACTTGTCTATACAAGGTCTGGTTATGCCACAACCTCCAATGCCTTCTACTGTAGCAAAACCACCCATGCAAAAACGGACACCTGATTCTGGCGAGCCTGTGCAACAAAAGTCAAGAGTACCAGTGTTGGAAAAATATCTGGTTGACCAGCTGAGCAAGGAAGAACAGAGTGCATTGAACACCAAGTTTCAGGAGGCATCAGATGCAGACAAAAAGGTTAGTTCATATTTCTTTATTTTCAATTGCAGTATGCACTTAAAATCATTTTTATTGTAGAGCTCACTTCATTGGAGAAAGTAAAGAAAAACAGAATCAACCAGTGATAAGTTTCTAAACTTAGTACTTGATTGGCTTATTTTTTGTAAAAGAGAAATACTTATCTGATAATATATATATATATATATATATATTTATTTTCTCCTCTTAGTTGCACAGAGGTATATATGACTTATGAGTATGTGTATTTTTATCTTTAGTGTTCTGGTAGAAGTAAACCTATGGGAATTTATTATGGAGGTAACTTTGATTTCATGAAATATACACAAGGAGATAGGAAGAAAGAGAAAGCAAGCACACATGAAGGGAACTTAATAATTACATCTGTTCTAGATTGAGGCTTATTTTGACATCGAATTATTAATACTACTTATTAGTCTAAAACTCTTTGTAGTATCCCAAAGATTATAGATAACAGTTGTGATCTCTATTTGTCACAATTATAACTTCAGTGATGGATTATGATGGATGTACTTCAGTTCATGTGGTTGCTTGGTTACTTATTTATAGCAAGTAGAGTCTCACTTGGTTATCCATCTATACTAATTACAGTCTGGGTATCCCATCCACAGCAGCTTACTTATCAACTTATGATAATTATAATTGAACTATTATTGAGAAATAAAATTTTGTTTATAGAATTTAATGCACACTTCTCTTTTTGCATAAAGGTTCAAGACCTGGAGAAGGAAATATTAGATTCCAAAGAGAAAAGTGAATTTTACCGCTCTAAGATGCAAGAACTTGTGAGTTTCTTTCAGAATTACTTGACATTTCTAATTTTCTAGTAAGTTAACTATCTGTATCCTTTATTTGGTTCAAGTTTCAACAGTCTAAGTACACTACAGAGAAATGAATTGTTGTCCGTATGTAAGATGACATTGTTGTAATGACTATAATTTCTGTATTGCTGAAGCATTTATGTCATGGAGAATATATGGTGTTTTCTTTACACTACCAGAGAAACTTCTGGGGTAGACACTATTTTTTATGGTAGGCATGTGATAATGGTTGTATTGTGTACCTATTGATTGATAATGGACTATAAATAGTATATGAATTGTTTCTACTCAGCATAATGTTAAAATTTTATTTTATGATCACAATGAACAGTAATAATTTTAAGACATTTGATTGATAATGGACTATTAAGTCAAAGAATTATTAATTTATGTTTATGGATATATTAGATTTCTTTTGCATGATTCATGACATGTAAGTTTGGTTTAAGCTCACGAGCTATATAGAAATATTATGTTCTAAATAACCTTATTTGTTTAAACATACCAAATGTTTGTTTGGATTTTTCTCGTGGGGCAAAGAAAACTCTACTAAAATTTAATACCTTGCTTTTATTCACAATATGTCAATAGAAAAAGTTAATGCATTTATCTTGCTCTTTTGGTTTTCTTTTTAAGTTGATAAAGGTTGGAAAGATTTAGATTTGGGACTGAATTTTGATAGGAAAAGGCATGTGGAGATCATTTAGAATGGTTGTCAATCGAAAGGCATTGCCATCTTAGAAAAATGAAAATTCTGATTCTAGCAATTTCTTAGAGAGCTAAAGTATGGGGCAAGCATATCGGATGCTAGGTAGATAAATTAATAATAATCTGAAGAATTTAACTACTTGTATAGATATGTTTTGTTTGAAGTTCTTTAACACATGTATCAGTACTGTAGTGAGGGTTTCAAGCCATTTTCAATTATCCAATTACGAATCCTAATATTTGATATCCTAATGGAAATTGTTTTTTATTTGTCGTAGGTTCTTTACAAAAGTAGGTGCGATAATAGATTGAATGAGGTAATTGAAAGGGCATCTACTGACAAACGGGAGGTACTTTTCTTTCTTTTTTAATTTGCTTTGCTGCTGCTTTTACTACAATGTTTCTATCTTCACTTGGTTTAGTTTTGGTTATCTGTCTTTGTAGTTTTTTATGCTTGGCAATTCCTTTACTGATGTTTCTTAGTAAAAAATAACAATACCTACAAGAAAATGATAGAATACGTTGAGATTTGAAACCTTGCTTTTATAGCTGATTTGCTCATCTGAAAGCTTTCAATTGGATTTGTATTCACATTCTGCTATAAATATGTATTTCATTTTTAGGCTGAATCGTTAACCAAAAGATATGAACAAAAATGCAAGCAACTTGGAGATGTGGCTTCAAAGTTAACTATCGAAGAGGCAACTTTTCGTGATATTCAGGTGTACTTTCACTTAGTATTGTGTTAATAGGGGCTTGGTTTGTAAGGTTTCAGATCAACTTTTCTTGCCTTTTCCCCTTGTTTTGACCCTGAGTTGTTTTCAGGAGAAAAAACTGGAAATTTACAATGCAATATTAAAAATTGGACAAGGAGAAACTGCAGATGGTTCACTACAGGTAAGTTTTGTTAGTACTATTCTTACATATATATATTCAAGTCAGCTAAGTTAGTTCATTCGTGTATTGGTTGTCCAGGCACAAGCTGATCATATACAGAAAGACCTTGAGGAGCTTATAAAAATTCTAAATGAAAGATCCAAACAATATGGATTGCGTGCTAAACCAACTACATTGGTGGAGCTTCCTTTTGGTACTCTTATATTGATAAATTTATTTTCAATTTCCTTACACTATTTTCTTTAATGTTGCAATTTAAATTTCTAAAAAGTTGTTGCCATGAATCTTTTTGTGTTTATGGTTTTCATATTCTATTGTTTAGACCGTCAATAGTTGATACAATGTCACAGATTGTATATTGTCTTGGTTAGAGTATTTTCTTGATTAATCCAAAGTTGGAATTGAAACCTCAAGTAGCTGTTGAACTATACCAGTGCTGGATTTTGATGAATTGTTTTTTCCTACTAAATTGGTTCACTTCAAATTCTTTGTTCTTTTTGTGTTGTATGCTCATCACATCAATTTACTTGTAAGAGCTAGGTAAAATATCAAATATTTTTAATATAGTTTTAAATAATTACTTAAAAATGGTTCTGTAAGGGTAAAAGTGTTTGAAGACCAAACTATATTGTTCTTATATAAGTAAGCTTGAATTACTCATTTTTGTTTGAGATGGCATGGACTAGGCTATCCTTGCGACAGACATACTCATTTAGTAGCAGTTATATATGCTCTGGAAGGCCAAAATTTTATAATGTGTTTGATAATGTATAATGCTTAAACCAGCGAACCTGTGTTGGTATGAAGTCATCTTTCAGTGGAGCTATGGGTGTTACCAGAGCCTAAGTTGGATTAATCACCTCTAAAGAAAGATGACTTTCACCTTTAACAAGGACTAGTCATCAATCATCTTTTGATGAATAAAAGGATTATACTTCATTCAACACAGATGAGTATAATCATCTTTCCCTTTTCTTTAAAGGACTGTTGCCTTGTGTTTCTATGTTAGTAGCATATGAGTTAGCATTTGCAATTATTAACAATCACATGGATTGGCTTGTTGAGTTTTATTAGTCACATGTATTAGGATGTGGTTGTGATATAATCTTCTGAATTGGTATGCATGTTTATTTGCGAGCCTTTTTGGACCCAGAAGTAGGTGCATCTGTTACATTTTTTGGTACCTTAAAATTAGGATGATTGATTAAGTCATAGTTGGGAGATGTGTGCAGCAATGTTACTAAGGCTTATTGGAGGAAAAAAATTAGGGATGCATCCCCATGGTAGTCCCCCTTACCTATAATTATTATTCATTAGTTAAACATTATAATTTAAACCTTACAATACATGATATTTACAATTATATCCCTGCTATTTGCTAAGGTTTTAAGCCTTGAAATGTGCTAAAGTTTTGGTTTGTGATCAGAATGATATGACTTTGGTACTGTGTTATTCCAACCTTGAGCTTTGACTAGAATGATATGAGTTTGGTGCCGTGCCGTGCCCATGCCGGATAAGGATTCACTATTTGTGTATATGACATATAACAGTATATGTATAATGTATATATAATATAATAGTATATATAAGTGCATATATATATTTTGGGTATATGCATATTATTGTGTGTATATATACATTTTCATAGATAGTGATGATGCCGAACTAATATGGTGGATAGTTGGGAAGGTTGACTTGGTACTGATGCCTTAGCTTCTCACTTTTTTAGTCGAATGATTATGACCTGTTACATACTTGGACTGAAAATAAGTTTCTTAAAAATACTTCTATGGCTTAGATAGAGGTTTGATTTGTTTATCTTCTCTGAGTTATTTTTATTCTACATTCCTAGTTTGCTGACTTCTCATATTGTTCCGCTCCATTATTTTATTGAACCATAAGATTATGATATTTGCATTAATTTCTCGTTGAGTTAACTGTAGGTGTCTGTTAATTCCCTTTGCTTAAGTTTCTAGTAATGTACTGACATGGCATTTTTTTTCTGTCATTGTGTTAAGCTTGGCAACCTGGCATACAGGAAGGATCTGTTGATTGGAATGAAGACTGGGACAAATTTGAAGAAGATGGTAGGTTGACAAATTCTCATGTTTGTATGGTCATAAGTAAATATTTGTTGGCTTGTCATGACAATGAAATGTTTTGTTGTTGCTCCATGTGATGCTAAGTGATTTGAAAATGGATTTGTGTTTGTTATTCTACTAATTAGGATTCAACTACTTTTAACTGCGTGACTGTGTTGTATCTCATATTCAAATAATATGTACCATTTCCCTATTTGTCTTTTCCATTATGTGCACATGATTCTGGCTGATTCACATCATTAACACAAACTACATCTCACATTCAGTACAATAAACCATTTCCAGTTTTTTTTTAAAGATTTTCTCAGTTTGATTTTATATGTTATTGAATAAGTATTTATGATCTTGAATCTTTAGCCCTTCCCTTTTTTCTCACAAAATAATCTCCTTTCCCTGAGAGTTGGTTTTCTGCAGGAGAGGCTCATGTACACTAATTAAATTGAACAAAACAAGCCATTGATTTATTGTTTGATTTATGTGGTAATGGGCTATCACATTAGTTTGGCTTACTAAAATTTCACACGGACATTCATATTTCAATTATCAGGCCCAATTAATAACTAAAAAATGGTTGAAATTTGTTAGCTTATTATGCAATTTTTGGTATAATTACTTAATATAATTTTCTGTTTGTTCACTGAAACTGCCTCCTATATATGATCCAATCCTGTCACTAGTGACTACAATACTTAAGTATCTATTTGTTTTTGTAATATTCCATAATTGTGCACGTAATAATTTGAAAATGCTAATCTGTCTTAATTATTCATTTTCAGGATTTTCTATTATAAAGGAGCTTACAATCGAAGTGGAAAAGGCTATCCCCACTGAAAAGCCCAAGCCCCAAGAAGTTCAAAATAAAAAACTTGATACAGAGGAGGGGTTGCAAGCAACAACTTTGAATGGTGAGGACAAGACTGTGGCAACATTTTCAGATGCTGAGGAAGAGACTGTGAAGCCGTCAAATTCTACCACTGTTGAGCCAATTACTGAAAATGGATCAACTAATCTTGATAGATCTGGTAACACTAATAACGGTCATGCAACTCCTGGATCAAGTGCTATGGAAAATTCTAAGGACCTTCACCCATTAAATGCTGGGCATGATGATTCTTCACATGCAAATGAGAATAGCAGGTAACTCTGATCCTTAGATGCTTGGAAAACTTTGTAATACATGCAGACTATAAATTACAAACTGAAGTAGTTGATGCTTCAGTCATATAAAAAGAATATAAAATTGCATGCAGATTCTTCAAGTTTTCTACCTCTTATCATTTGGTAAATAAATATGGCTGCATTTTTTTTTACTTTCTGTATTCCCTTTTCACACTCCACAAATTTGTATATTTTGTTGAGTATACCTCTTTCTTCCTCAGTGACCATGAGACTGTTGAGTCTTATAATTTTGATGACAAGCATGCTGTTGAGCCTTCATGGGGTCCTACTTTTGATCGTAGTGATGATATTGATTCTGTCTGGAGCTACAATTCAAAGGTAAAACATTGCAATTCCATAATTAGTAATTGGCTGCTATTTATCCCTTTTATGAGAGGTGTGTCATAGTTCATATTTTTTTCATGTCTTTTATTCTGTTTCAGGAGACTGATCATCAGGTGCAAAGAAAACATTCCTTTGGATCTGATGACTTTAGTTTATTTCCTCCAATTAAGACAGATTCTCCTAGTGCTGCAAGTGTTAAGGGACCGTTCTTTGATTCTGTTCCAAGCACACCACTATATTATTCTCCGAAGTTTTCAGAGGCACCAGATGACCACTCTTTCGATAACCTCTCCCAACATGATTTCTTCAACACACATGATACCAGTTCTTTTGGCCAGCGTGATAGCCTTGCAAAGTTTGATTCATTTCGTAGTACGACTGACTACAGCAGGGGTGAAAGCTTTGCAGCATCTGATTCCATGAGCAGCATATTTGACTACAGAAGGGGAGAAAGCTTCGCAAGGTTTGACTCCATCCGCAGCACAGCAGACTACACTGGGGGCATTTCCAGTTTCGATAGCGTTGACTTGTTTGGCTCAGGACCTTTCAAATCCTCAGACAACCACAGCCCGAAAAAAGGCACTACTAATTGGGATGCATTTTAGCATGATTACTGCAGTAGCATTGCGGATCTGTTGTCTTCTGTTTTTACATCACGAGAGCAGATTTTTTTTTCCTCTTTCTGTATGATAAATACACCTCTACCCCCTCCCTTCCTTGTGTATTCATCATTATTTGTCGTTCGGGTACTTGGGAAATTGTGGCTCCAAACATTTGGCTCTTGATGTCCCGTGTGCACGGTTTGTTCATACGCATGGTTTGCTCATATGAACCCGATAATAAGACTGACGCAAGCCTAATGCATTTCGATTCTATGTGACTTGGCATATCAAGGACAATGGTGTATTCATCATTTTTACACAGCACATCCACTTGTGGTTCATATCATTGTTCAGAAAACTTTCATTTTACAATATCATTTCTCATTCATAGTTGCATCTTATACTATCTAAAAGTGCAATTGCAGCAAACTTGTGCTAGTCAGTGGCAATCTCAAGCATTCTTATAGATTACATAAAATCTTCCTTCATTATCAAACCAAATGCTTATGTTATGGCTTATTTGAACAGCATATTATGTTCATTGGATCATCTTATGTTGTATAGATGACTACATTTTCCTGTATTGTTTCAAGATAAGATATGCATTCGGTTTGAATGACTAACGGATCGAAGATCTTCATTCTTTGCCGTCATGGAGCCACATTGGTATGTTTTTTCTATATCATTCTCTTAGTCTTTGCAATATAAACTCAATTTTTCTTCAGTGTTAAGTGTGCTTTTTTCATATGGAAAGAATTAATTTTTGTTAGTGTAAAATTGTTGTAGTCACCTGTTTAGGTTTAAGTTGCAGAAATAATTTCTTATAATGTAGGGTAAGAAAAAGTATAGTAAATTTAATGTGGTTTATTTTTTTAAAAAAAAATATTGATTGAAGTTGTGTATCGAGCTATTTTTTTTAATGTGAAAAGAAGTTTAATTGCCCAGTTTAGTTTAATCTCTTTTGCATTTGCATATTATATGATTATATGCATTGTTTTCCTTCCACCTATTTATTTTGGTTTTATTGAATATGTTACGGGCAATATATATTATCTTCTTGATATTAACTAATGACTAAGGCATACAATTTATTTTATAAATTTCTTTTAATATTTATATTTTTTAAAACTTTTTGAAGAAAATTATTTTCTGAATAGTTTTATTATTTTATTGATCAAAAAATTTTAAAAGTATTTTAAACAATATTTTCTGTCAAATAAACGAAGCCTAATTTGAAAAATTATTACGTTAATAATTTACCAAAACTAAGTGTTATAATTAAAATTAAAAAAACTTAAATCATATCAGAAAATTGGCTAAATAATTACCTTTAATTAATTATTTTGGAAGAGGTTGAAGGAGCAAATCTTATCACACAGCACAAATCGCAGTCGCATCGCACGTGTGTTATAAAGCCTGGCACATCTCTTATCTTTCGCCGTTGTCGCTTCATCATCTCGGTTCGCCGTCTTCCCTTCGAGCCGGCGGCGGAGCCATCGTTCGCCGGAGAGGAAAAGGAAGGGGATACGCCATGGAGGTCGCCTTGTCCTCTCCTCGCACAATCCCTGCGGATGCCCGTCGCGTTCTTTCCGTTTCCCCCAGATCGTCGTTGAGCAGCGGTAGGGCAGCGCCGAGGGCTTTCGCTTCTGTCTCCTCCTTCTCTTCCGCATCCTCTAGGCCTTCTTCCCTGAGTTGCAGCCTCGTCGCTACTCCTTTCCTCGGCGGTGGGAGCGTCCATAGCGACTTCAACGGATTAAGGGTTCCGTCCCTGAAGCTGCCTACTCTACCCCACGCCCGCCGGCCCACGAGGGGTGTCGTTACCATGGTAAAATAACACAAGAAGAAAAATCTTGTCTTTGTATCAATTGTTTGATTTGTGAACATTTCATCCTTGTTTGCGTTGTTTTTTTCCCCAGACTGTAGTGGCGTTTATGTTTCGTTGATTCATTAGTTAAGTGTACCTTTTTAATGACTAGTACGGGAGTCAAGTTCAAAATCTTCATTTTCTTCGGTTGCTATTGTTTTTGCCCTTCCTTTCTACTTCAAAACGAGTATTTTCGAGGTTTATCTGGTACATCTACATGAAGACTGTCTTGGATACATTAGGTTCTTGTTTGCAGCATTATTTTCTTTTCGAGACTTCTAGGTGGAAATTTAATTACTTACAATAGCTCTTTGCCATTTCATTGAAATGTGTCTATTGTTGTTAGCCACTTTGCTGAATCATTTTTTTTTCTGAATCGCTCTCGACATTGGACGCTTGATTTTACTTTCTTAATAGGTCATTCCTTTCTTGAGAGGAACAGCATGGGAGCAACCGCCTCCAGATCTAGCTTCTTACTTGTATAAAAATCGAATTGTATACTTGGGCATGTGTCTTGTTCCAGCAGTGACAGAGTTGATGATGGCAGAGTTCTTATATCTTCAATATGAAGATGCTAAGAAGCCAATTTACCTATACATTAATTCCACCGGCACAACAAAGGTTAGTAGATTTTCCCTTCTTGAAGGATTATACCAATTTACCATAATGACATGCTACAGGATGTACAACTTTGTTCATTCATCAGATTTTCTAATTCAATCATTTTAGTCCGAGTGGTACATGACATTGATTGCCTTGGTACCTCTGTATATTATTCTGTGCCATACAAAAAGTTTTTTTTTGTTGAGTTACATTTGGGTGCTTCATGTAACTGTTGAAATATAATTTTGGCTAATACAACAACAACAACAACCGAGCCTTATCCCACTATGTGGGGTCGGCTATATGGATCCTTTTACGCCATTTCTGTATGGCTAATAATATCAACTAAATCTCGAGTTGAAGCATTTCTGTATGGCTTCACTTGCATTTTGTTTGCTTCATTTCATGATAATTATCAGTTCATTGTTTTGCATTTGTTCTTTTCTGGTCTGGTCTTGGTTTCAAAGGAATAATATCTATTTTGCTTAGTGCTTCTAGTGCCATTTCTTGCATCTCTATGTTACTTCTTGATATGTTGTTAAGATTTTTCCCCCAAAAAATTTGGTTCCTTTGCTATCACATTTCTTATATGATCTTGAATAAGATGATATTTATTGATTTAAATTTACCATGAACCTAAGGATTACTGGGTGGGAATTTGTAAACTTCCGATTTAGTAGCAAGAAAAACAATGTAATCACTTTTTTGTTCTTGTATGAATCTATTTCATTGATGATCTAGTTAGTCTTGTTTTACATGTCGTTCTGGAATTTTAGTTTCAGTGACATGCATAGTTTTGGGACAACAAAAAATAGCCTTTTTATTTATTAGTTTCCCTTTGTCATAGTTAAGTATAGAATTAAGATCATCTTAGGTTACAATCTAAATTGGACACGCCATGTGCATATTTTACCGAGTTATTTTTGTTTTAGGAATATGTTTTTGGATTGTATGACCAAATGGAACTAGCCTAATTCACAGCATTAGATAAAGCGAGTTTATCCTGTATGAACCCTCTAGAATCTGTTTTAGTTCACTAAAATTTGATGTTCTGTATTGCCCAAAACTTCCATATCTAAATAGAAATACCGTGCAATGAATTTCTCATAAATCATAATTATGAATCTAGGTTAAGGTGCTCCTTTGATCATTTATGGAGTTCATGTCATTCCATTGACGCCTTTTTTTCTTTTTATGACCATTACATTCTGGAACCTAACCATATTATTTGTGCACATTGTAATTTTCCCTGAATTAACCCTGTAATGTTCCTGTAGGGTGGAGAAAAGTTGGGCTATGAGACAGAAGCATTTGCAATTTATGATGTCATGAGGTTAATTCATTTACTCATTCTATTTAAACATGTAATTTTTCTATTTATTTTGTTTCCAGTTTGTTGGCCGCTTGTCAACGCTCTGGATGCTATGAAGTGCCACTTTCATATGCTGTTCAAGCGATAGCCATTTGCTTGGGCGAACTAGAGAGTGCATACATATTGTAAACTCTAAAACCCATTGGAAGTTTTTTAAGGAATAGTGTTCCTAGAATATATAATGTTGAGGATGCAAATTCAAGAGTTAGTTTACTATTTAAGTATACTCTGACCCTTGACTATCATATTTGTTAGAATATAATGCTAAATAAAGACCACATTAATATGCTATACCTTTACACTGGCATGAAAAACTTTGAGAGTCGGTTTAAGTAATGCGTCGATTGAGTAACCAAAGAAGTATCTAAACTCTAAAGTTCTAGCAAGTTGAATCCTTAGGTTCTTAGTTCTCTTCATATCCATTTGATGGATGCTTTTTTTCATGTTTATCAATTAATCATGGAAATTTTGAAAAGTAGTCAAGACATCAAGTAGAGAAATTGAAAGACAAAAAAATAAAGAGAGATAAGTAAACAAAATAGCATAACAAATTTCATATGAAATTAGAAAGAAAGTGAATATACTCTAAGAAAAAGTAACAGTGAAGGAGAAAGATCGATATTGTGTCTACTTGAGAGGAAAGGAGTCCAAATGGAGGGAAAGGAGGAAAAACAATCTTTTCCCTTGTCACTTCAGTAGAAGAAAGAAGAAAAGATCAATTTCGAGGTTCTTTTTCCACTTTTGGTTCCTTCCAGAAGCAGTGGGAAGTGGAGAGGAAAAGAATGAAAGTGTTGAAAAGATAGGTTTAACCCTACTCGGTTTGGAAATGACAAAAACAATGGGTTAATTTGACATTTTCTTCAATTGGTTGTTTTCCTCTCTTTTCAAGTAGACAAAACAAAGGAAATCTCTCCCTTCTCGGTTCTTTGCCCTCTTCCTTCAAGTAGACACAATAAGAGATGAAAAGCTGCAAGAAATTTTCTTCCAAGAAGAAAGTAGAGAGAGATAAATAAAGAAGTATCAGGAGCAACGGCAAGTACTTTAAGTCACCAACTGATGTAATGTATTTCACAGAGGTGGTACTCGTAACAGTAGCACCAAGGAGGAAGGAGAAGAGAATATGCTGGAGTTGGAAGTGGAGAAAATGAGGAGCTGGAGGTTTCTGATATAGAAGACGAAAAAGATAGGAAAAGAGAGGGGAGCTGAATAAGAAAGGAGACCTTTTGAGATGCCAGATAGACTGAACAAGGGAGAGAGATGAGGAAAGTAAAGAAGGGAGATTAAGAAAAAGTCATAGTAAAGATGGGAGATTAAAAGATGACAAAATGCAAGAAATTTTCTTCAAAGAAGAAACCAGAAGAGAAAAATAAAGGAGAGAGAGATAAGTCCATAATCTACTCTGCGGACATGCTGATCACGACCAGTACCTATTGGTACCTGGTTAGACCAGCGTGTGGTGGGTTTTTGCATGTGGTGGGTTTTTGCTTGCCGTATTTTGCAGCTAAAATTCATAGTCTTTCTAAAGTCATAATCCCTTGGAAATGATATCTAAGCTCTTCCCAGAAAGAAACCAAAATAGAGAAACAAGATTGATCACAGTGGAAATATCGTAACCGAAAACCCCGAAAGTCATAATCCCTTTTATATGCTTTTTTGTCAATTGTTCTCTTTAAATATCGTAACTGAAACCATTTTCTTGTAACAGTTTAGTGTTGTGTTGCCAAAGCAGAATTATCTTCTTACTGTATTGATTGACTTGCTTCTTTTATGTTTAAGGACCAGTCCGTCTAGAATGTGAATCTTTGAAATGACTGTTATGCAATATTTTTCTGATTTCTTATTTAGAATAGAATGCGTCACTTCCGACATACTGAGTGAACATAAATACATATGCAAATGCATTTCTTACTTTCAAAATACAGGTACATTAAAACTCCAATATTTACACTGTGTGTTGGCAATGCTTGGGGAGAGGCTGCACTGCTCTTGGCTGCTGGTGCTAAAGGAAACCGTTCCGCTCTACCATCATCAACAATAATGATAAGACAGGTAGGGGTCACCAATCTCCTCTTATCTCTTGCTAATTTTAAGTCGAATTGTTGTATGCTTTGCTTCTTGTTCTGCCTGCCACTTGCCGGAGCTAGTAGTATATATATATATATTTAGTTGTGTTTGTATTCAGATAGATGACTGAAACAATGCTAATATCACAGCCTATTGCAAGATTTCAAGGTCAAGCGTCAGATGTTGACATTGCAAGAAAAGAAATAAGCAATGTCAAGGCTGAATTGGTATACCACTCTTCACTGTTTAAACATGATGCAGTTTACGAGTTTAGCTAATAAGATCATTCATATTCTCTATGTTAATATTAATTATTTTAAAGGTCACTCAAATATATGCTATTTCTCTCCATGCTCTTAACATTACTATAATATGGTTCTCCTCTAAGAAGAGCTTTTGTGAATATCAAATAACTAACCTATTCGTATCTGCACATGATACATTGAACATTTTCGAAAATTACTACGGAAAAGATTGTGTAGAAAACTAGCTTTTTGCAAATAATATCTATTGGGAGTTTCAGATTTATCTTAGGAGTTTCTGTTAGAGATTGCATATTCAATTCACAACGTGAACCTGGCACCGACAAAAGTAGCTGATTCTTTATGTTGAAATGATATTCCATGACGATTAACATCTCTCAAATGCTGAACATTTCTATTACATAAAAACCCTCGAATCATTCAGCAGTTTCTATATCGAATTTTGTTGTCTAAGCGAGTTAACTAATTGTAATAGGACATGCTTATGAATCATAATATAACATGTATATCTAGTATCTAGTAGTATGTTTTTTTATGTTTCGGACATTTGAATTAAATGATATGCCGATGCGACATCTTGCCAACTTCAAAACTCACCTTGGACTTGTTCAGGTTGGTCTATACTCGAGACATATAGGAAAATCCCGTGAGCAGATCGAAGAAGACATCAGACGCCCTAAATATTTCAGTCCTAGTGAAGCAGTCGAATACGGGATCATCGATAAGGTAAATATTTTACAAAATAGTATTTCTTCTTCTTCTGTTTTTTTTCTTGAAACTATATAGAAACTATCTAAAACTTTGGTTTATTATCAGGTATTGTACAACGAAAAAAGACAGGAAGATCAAAGTGTTATCTCTGATCTTAAAAAAGGACAACTCTCATAGACTGGTTAATGCAAATGGCTGGTAACACAAATATGTCAAATTACATTAAGTTGTGATTACCTTTTTATTCATTTCGCATTTACTGTAATTTAAAGTAAACATGATTAGTAGAGTTTTTTATTATTAATAAGCTGCGTACAATGGTATTGATGTGCATCAGATTACCCTTTAGTAATGTGAAAATGCCAATGAGGGTCAATTGGGGAAGGAGATGCAACGAACCATCAAACATCAATCCCCGGAGCAAGAATGGGATTATATATAGGTTGAGATTGGCAAGGTTTATCTCTCGAAGCATATGATCTTTCTAATGCTTCAATCGACCGCTGAGGATGTTCTTAAAATATTTTTATTATTGGAGTAAAAGATGAATTATGAGGGATAGTTTTCCTAGTGACGTTTTTTTTTTTGTATGGAGAGGTTAGGTACCGTGGTATACGTTGTTTGTAGATAATATTATTTTGGTAGATGAGACACGTGAATGAGTAAATGTTAAATTAGAATCTTGGCGGGAATCACTAGAAGTGAAAGATTTTAGACTGAGTAGAGTAAAGACAGAATATATGAAATTTAAGTTTAACAATATTAGCCGTAATGAGACAATTGTTA
>JBBUKS010000104.1:3280151-3318232 GCA_038050645.1 Hedychium gardnerianum | reverse complement strand
AACCTATGGTGTGAGAACTCTTGCCTATTTAGCACTACACCCGAGTTCTTATGGAGATGTAGCGGTCCTTGCCGAGATGTTACAGTCGGACCCTGCAACGCGTTCCTTACGGGGAACATCCTAGCATTAACATAATAGTTTAATTGATCCATTCATTGAAATTTGTCATAGTTTAACGCTGGCTGGCAACTTAACGCAACTCTCCTCCTTTATCCGGGCTTGGGACCGGCCATGACTAGTTCGTCATGGGCGGAGTTAAAAAAAAAAAAATTAAAAAAAATTAAGATATCAATCCCAAAAATTAAAAATTGGATTAATGTTCACTTTGTTGCAAGTGTGGACCTAGCAGGCAACTCACTTAGATTCCTCACTGATTAAGCGACTACATATTCGGGATCTTATCTTAGCAATGGTTGGGTCACTTGTTGATGCTGGACATATGCTGGCAGCTTGGTTTATATAGGATGGCGGGGTGGCACGGGCTTATGACTTCTTTAGAAAACCTAATCCTGGAGACACGGGAATACCTATTCTTCTTTACATGACTACGGTGCTTGCGTGTGTTTTCATAGCACAGAGACACGGGGAAGGACCGAGAGGTGAACCCAATTCTCCGACCTATAAAGCCCGAACTTGAGGGTTTGTTCACGAAAGTAGCCAAAACCTTTCGAGAGCACCATTGGCTATAATGGAGCTTAATGGATCTACCCCGATTCGACGTCACGAAGGGATACATCTAGAGAATCGTGGGGCATTGTGACAAGAGCCTCACTGAGACAGTGATCGCTCTAGTAAAGTTACCCTAAAAGTAAATGTCGCATTTGGATAGATACACTAGTATTGTGCGAGAGGAAGTATCGATACCTCGAGATAGACCGCCTTCATGCATATCGAACACAAAGATAAAAGAGTGAATGACTTTTAGGGTATCAATCTTCATGGTGAGACTGAAGTCCTAGAATTGCTTCCCAAAATTAGTTTTCCCCACAAATTCTCATTTGCTTCCTTTGTTTTCTTCACACAATTCTCTCTGATTCATTTAGATAACCTATTTCGCATTCGGACTAGTACTCGATTTAGCAGTCCAAGTGGACGATATTTTTATTACTTGGTGACATCGTGCGCTTACGGTACGAGCACATCAATGTCTCACAATTGTCAAATGATTTAATAGAGAAATCATTGCTAATAATGTTGATCTAATAAAAATTCTGATCAACACACTGATTATTGTAAATGTCAACCTTACTTTTTACTAGGATTTCAACATTCTGCTTTGTTGATCTTCCTAATTTTCCCTGGTGTCTGTGCTTGCTTTTTTATCAGTTGAGAAAATAATTGATCACCAAGATCATTGAAATTAAACAAAGATGTTTAAATTTGTTTGTGTTTTTTTATATACAACCTAGCACTTTACAAGTAATGTCTCTTAAAACCTCAGTGATGGTACTCTCATCATTTTTTTTCTTTTAGGCAAATGACAATTATATTTAAAAGGAAACAATGAGGTAGAATGATAACAGAGAAAGAAAGAAACAAAAGACAGTTTGAACTAAAATGTAGGAAATTAAATAGCTATGAAGATTCTAGCTCAGATGATGCAAGGAAAAGAAACTAAATAGAATTTTATAGTAAAATTGATCTAATGCAAACAATATTTAATGTTTTAAACTAGACATAGAAAAAAACAAAAGTTCTCACATAGTTGGACTTACACACAGGTTGACAAAGATGATTATCAGGGTAATCACATTGTTAACCAAATTGATGTGAATTGATACAACTGAGAGTCAGATGCTGCAAATCTCAGTTAAAATCTTTATTTTTTGAACAAGTATTTCAACTATTGTCCTTGTTAAAATTATGCAACAACTGAGAGCTGAATGTTGCAAATTTCAATTTAAAAAAATTCTTCCACAATTTTTTCATCTATTGTCCTAGTCAAAGTAATCAGAGGCATCCCACTATAAAGAATCATATTTAATGTCACCATGTACTTCTTGTTCCATGACAAAAGAAATGGGTATTGTTCCAGCCACAAGAGAAACATGAAACACTTCAAGATGAGTTCCATTCCACCCTAAGTGAGCATCAAGTCTTGTTCCTACCAAGAGAGATGCGGAACGCCTTGAGACGATAGCACGCCTTCACAAACCCTACCAGATAACTTCTTTTTGTTCTTATTTGCTTTTTCACTTTTCTTCTTCCTGCCCCTCCCCGTGATATGTTATATTTGAAAAGTATCCTAAGTCAATCATCTTATGATTTGTATTTATTTATTTGATAAATAAAATTTCACTAATTAAGTACACATTCTCTATGTGCATGATTGGATCTTAAACTCATTTACTAAAAATACACAATATAATTCATAGTATGAGAGACTTGTGATTGGATCACAACTAGTGAGCATCTCTACATGTGTAATTATGAATGTATTGAAATAATCCCTAGTCGAAGAATTGATAAGTTTGGATATCATCGATTCTGTGTGACTAACATGGGTTATATACTTTTTAGCTTGTCCAAGCAACCGCTCAGGATGTTGAGAGTTAAACGTAGATATTGTTCTCTAAATTTATAGATATGTCAATGAAGTTCTCATTGCAGCTTAAGTGCGAGTTTCTTTCGACTTGAGGTATTCAAGTGATTTTGGTCATGGAGACTTATAATTTGATATTTTAAGCAAGCATCTCCGAGAATGTATGGACCGGGGATAATTGGGTATAAGTCAAAATGTCCGAAGGTAATTGGATAGCCAACAAAGAAGTATAGCTTGAGCTAGGTATGACGTAGTCAGCCTAGTGGGACTGACACATAGATCATGTCCTGAACCAAGTGGGTATAAGATGAGTGAAAAGAATGAGGCACTACTCATTGTAGCTGCTGAAAGATTAAGAAATAGTTCTGGAATCAATCTTTAATTTTCTGGTCAATTGAGGATCATGATATACTACTAGGTGTCACTCATGATCGTTTCATAATTAACGATTAATTATTAACGGCCAACATAATCGGGAACCTATAAGGTGACATGCACTATGAGTTTATCCGAAAGATTTAAAACAAGTTTGAGAATTGGATTCTCAGATCGAGAGAGACAAAATTTAACGAGCGACAAATATGAAAGTTATTTGTCGAAACAGAAGCGCAGATGAGTCACGTCTTTTAAAGATGTGATGAACACTCTTTAGTTTAATAATGAACAAAATTGGTTTGGTTTGATTATTAAACCAAGTGGTTCAGTCTTAAACCAAACAAAGCGCAGATGGACCACGTCTTTTGAAGATATGATGGACACCGATTCATCGCTGCCATCGACTGTTCGGCGCCGACGCCAATTCGTCGCTGCCACTGACTGTTCGATGCCGACACCGATTCATTGGCGCCACCGACTGTTCGGCTTCGATACTGATTCGTCACCGTCACCTCGTTTGGTGCTGCCAGGTTGCTTTGAACTACCGAACACCAAGTCGAGCAAGATCCCTTTCACAGATCGTTTTGTCTCCCCTTTTCGGCTAGTACCAAAGCGAAGACACGGCTCAAACTTAACGAAGACATCTTAAAGATACTCGGCGTGGATACGAATAGAGGCGAGATTCGATAACGTCGCTTGGTTGATTTCATAATAATAGGCTAGCCTTGCGAGGCTAGCAAACGGTATCTATAAAGTTCGAAAACAAATCGCACGTATAACTAGATTAAAAGATTTAATTTAGTTTTCATAAAATTTTAATTTACGGTTATGTCCGCAAGTGTTGTATCTTACATACGTGGATATGTGTTGTAATAAATTAGGATTTATTATGTTTATTTTCACTGCGCATTGTTTTGAAAATATGTTAATTACACGCATCCGCGTCGGGCTACCCAACAGTGGTATTAGAGCCTGACCGTGCTTTAGCATAATCGTAAAAATATTTTACAAGTCGTAGTTGATCATAGATTAATTTCTAGAATTTTTCTTATTTTATTAAATATTTCTATTTTTGAAAAAAAATCTAATTTATTACGTGATGTGTAATCAGTATACTTGATACCTACCACTAGAGCTAAGAATGACTTGTTGGTCCAACGCCAAGATTGTTCTTATCAATAATGGATATCAACCCACTTGGAGAAAACCTATAATCTCCTGAATTCAAAGTAAAGGCTCTTGAATTTGATAAATAAGTGAGATAAATATGTGTATGTAAATTATTTACATTAACATAGTAAAAAAAACTCTCTAATATATATTCTATTGTGTATTTCTAGTTTATTAAAATCAAAAATATTTTCCTTGAATTTGTGCTCGACTTTGGAAACAAACAAACTGACTAGGCCGAACTTCTTGATTGGTTTCTAAACTTGAGAATTGTTCTCATGGCCAAGAAAGAAAAACTGACTCCAAAGGGCCAATGTTACCATTACGGTAAGATGAGAAGAAACGGTAAGATTTATCTTGAGTCCATGAAGAAGAGAAAGGCATCCAATACCCTATCTCCTTCAGATATCTTCGAGATTGGATCTTATACTATTTCTTTAAATACTTAAGTATTGGATACCGTATGTGTCTGACATAAGTAAACAAAAGAATAGTAGACGATTACTTAATCAATTAGCTTCTTACACGTGGTATTATCGCCTTACCCATATAAGTAAGAAACGCATGTTTGAATTACACAAGTATGGAATTCTAGAATTATTTGAATTGAATGTATTTGTTACATGCGCTTCATGCTTAAAAGGCAAGATGACTAAGTTACTTTTAAGGAAAAAGGTGAACGAAAGAATGACATATTGGGCCTTATACATACCGATGTATGTGAACTAATGTCAACTCATGCGCAAGGAGGTTATAGCTACTTCATTACCTTCATCGATGATCACTCACAATTTGGGTATGTGTATGAAGCCTTTAAACTTTTTCAAAGAATTTAGACATGAAGTAGAGAAACAACTTGGCAAAAGTATTAAAATACTTTGATTGGATCGAGGTGGTGAATACTTATCACCACAAAATATTGTCTCAATGGAATATCAAGGGGGACAATGAAATATTGTCTCAATAGACTCCGCCTTACACGCCATAAAATAATGGTGTGTTTGGAAGGCAAAACCGAACCTTGTTGGACATGATTAGGTCGATGATAAATCATGCAAATCTTCCCAAAGGCTTTTAGGGTGCATTCAAGACAGTTGTTTACTTGCTAAACAAAGTCCCGACCAAGGTAGTCTCTACTACTCCATATAATATATGGACTGATAAGAAACCTCACTTATCTTATTTGAAGATATGGGATTTTTCTTTTTATGTGAAGAGGACTGTATCAGATAAACTATATATTATATCTGATAAGTGTCTATTTATTGATTACCCTAAGGAAACAAAAGATTCTCAATTCTATCATCATCATCCCTTGAAACAAAAGATGTTTGTTTATGTTGTATTCCTAAAGAAAAAATTTCTCTTACAGGAAATCAGTGGGAGTAAGGTTTAACTTGAGGAAGTTCAAGAGATTCCAATAGACGCTGAAGAGATGCCTAGTCAAAAACAACAACCAATTACTCATGATGAGTCATAACCTATTGTGACACCACCTCTTCGTAGAACTAGTAGGATACGTACGATTCCTGAGAGAGATGAATTTCTCGTAAATGAATCGAATGACTTATTGCTCATTAAGGATGAGAAACCTATTAATTATGAAGAAGTTCTGAAAAATTCAGAAAAGGATAAGTGGCTAGTAGTCATGAAGTCGGAAATGAATTCCATGTATGAGAACTAAGTTTAAAACTTGGTTGATCCACCCGATGGTGTTATGCCTATTGGGTGCAAGTGGATTTTCAAAAAAAAACTGACATGGATGGTAATATGATTACCTACAAAGTAAGATTAATGGCGAAAGGCTATCGTCAAAAGCAAAGTGTTAACTATAACGAAACTTTCTCATCATTAGCTATGCTTAAATCTATTCGGATACTCCTGACCATAACAACTCATTATGATTATGAGATATAATAAATGGATGTGAAAACAACTTTTTTTAACGAAAATCTGTTTGAGGAAGTGTATATGATACAATCTGAGGGTTTCACGTATGTCGACAAAAATAAAGTATGTAAGCTGGATTGAAGAATATCCGTTTTGATGAGGCGATCAAAGAGTTTGATTTCCTACAAAATTCTGACAAACCTTGTGTGTATAAAAGGGTTAGTGAAAGTGCGGTCGTATTCCTATAGCTCTATGTTGATGACCTATTGCTTATAGGAAACGATATGTCAATTCTGCAGTCAATTAAGAGTTTGTTGTCCAAACCATTCTCTATGAAAAGACATGAGAGAAGCAACTTATATCCTTGCGATTAAGATCTATAGATGGATCGGAAAGGTTATTTAGTCTTTCAAAGACATAAAATGCTAAAACGATTTAGCATGCAAAAATCCTAGAAAAGTTATATTCCCATGAGACATGGGATTCACTTTTCGAAGTTTATGTGCCTGAGCACATGATACGAGAGGATTCACAAGTCATATCTCATATGCGTCAGCTATAGGATCAATCATGTATGCGATGTTATATACGATGCACAAAATATTGTACACTCTGAGTGTCACAAGCATATATCAATCGAATCCAAGAATGGATCGATGGGGGCTGTCAAGACAATCCTTTAGTACTTGAGAAGAACTAAGGATTTGTTCTTTATATATAGAGGGTGATATGATTATACTTTAGGTATGCTGATATCGGTTTCCAGACAAACAAGAATGTTTCCAAGTCCAGGTCTGGATACGTATTCATCTTAAATGAAGTCGCAATAAGTTGGAAAGGTTCTAAGCAAGAAACCGTTGCGGGTTCTACCACTGAGGCGGAATACATTGTAGCTTCTGAAGCAGCAATAAAAGTAGTTTGGATCGAGAAGTTCATCGTTGAACTTAGATATGATTCCGAGCATTGTTAAAATTATACGAGTTTACTGTGACAACAATGAGGCCATTAAATCGGCCAAGAAACTAGGTCTCATCAATGATCAAAACATGTGCTTCGCTGCTATCATATGATCAGAAAGATCAAAAGTAGAAATGAAATATAAGTCGAGATAATTTCCACCAAAAAGGACCTAGCGGATCCTTTGACAAAAGCTCTAGCTCAAAACTAGTATGAGAATCATGTAGAGGCATGTGGTATTAAATACCATAGCAATTGGCATTAGACTAAGTGGGAGTATGTTATATTTGAGAGGTATCCTAAAGCAATCATCTTATGATTTATACTTATTTATTGGATAAATAAAATTTCACTAATTGAGTACACATTCTCTATGTGCATGATTGGATCTTAAACTCATTTACTGAAAGTCCACAATACAATTTATAGCATGAGAGAACTTATAATTGGATCACAATTAGTGAACATCTCTATATGTGTAATTGTAAATATATTGAAACAATCCCTAGTCGATGAATTGATGAGTTTGAACATCATTGATTCTGTGATACTAGCACGGGTTATTCTTCTTGGCTTATCCAAGCAGCCGCTCCTCACTGGCCGGAGACATTGGAATGTCAAGAATTAAACGTGAATGCTAGTTAATGGTAACTAATTCATTGGAGTGACCTGTCATAAGACTTCATATAATTCTCTCTATATATATAGATGTGTCAATGAAGTTCTCATTGCAGCTTAAGTGCAAGTTTCCTTCGACTTGAAGTATTCAGCTTATACTTTGACATCTTAAGCAAGCATTTCTAATGAAGTGTGGACCCGAACAATTGGGTATAAGTCAAAGTATCTGAAGGTGATTGGATAGGCAACAAAGGATTCACCACTCCTTACGGGAGATGTATACCCTACGACCGCTTGTCAGAATTATTACTCGAAGTCTTTGGTCAAAGAATTATATGTCAAAAGTACAAAACTCTTGGACACATGTCTGAGTAATTTGAATCCACAGGACAAGTATAGCTTGAGCTAGGTGTGACGTAATCAACCTAGTGGGGACTAATACATAGACCATATCCTGAATCAAGTGAGTATAAGACGAGTGAAAAGGAACAATACACGATTCCTTGTAACTATTGAAAGTTTAGAAATAGTTCTGGAATCAATATATGATTTTCTGATCAATTGGGGATCATGATGTACTACTAGGTGTCACTCATAATCGTTCCATAATTAATGGTTAATTATGGACGGCCAACCTAACCAGGAACCTATAAGATGACACGTACTACGAGTTTATCCAAAAGATTTAAACCAAGTTTGAGAATAGGATTCTCAGATCGAGAGAGACAAAGTTTAGTTGGACCAAACGAGCGACAAATATGAAAAGTTATTTGTCGAAACGAAAGCGCGGATGGGCCATGTTTTTTAAAGATGTGATAGACAACTTAATAATGAACCAAATTGGTTTGGTTTGATTATTGAAACGTGTTTATCCGAAAGATTTAAAACGAGTTTGAGAATTGGATTCTCAGATCGAGTGACAGATTGGTTGGACCAAACGAGCGACAAATAAGAAAAGTTATTTGTCGGAACATAAGCGCGGATGGCGGATGGGCCGCGTTTTTTAAAGATGTGATGGACACTCTTTAGTTTAATAATGAACCAAATTGGTTTGGTTTGATTATTGAAGCAAGTGGTTTAATCTTAAACCAAACCAAGAGCTCAATGGGTTAAGTTTTTGGTTAAGTCTTAATGAGTTGGGCTTAGGAGATGACTTATTTCCCAAGTCATAGAGAAAAAATTATAAATACTCTCCCATAGGGAGAGAATTAATCTAATGAGTTTTGATTAAACCTAAGAATTAGATTTTTCAAAACCCTCCTCTCCTCTCCCCTTCTTGCCAACACTAATTCGGCATTGACTGTTCGGCGCTGACACCGATTCGTCGCCGCTTACACTAATTCATCGGTGCTACCGACTATTCAACGCTGATACCGATTCGTCGCCGCCACCGACTATTCGACGCCGATCGGCGTCGCCACCTCGATTGTTGCCGCCAAGTTGCTTTGAGCTGTCGGGCACCAAGTCGAGCAAGATCCCTCTCTCGGATCGTTTTGACTCCCCTTTTCGGCTAGTACCAATGCGGAGACACGGCTCAGACTTATGAAATCATCTTGAAAATACTCGACGTGGATACGAATAGAGGCGAGGTTCAATAACGTCGCTTGATTGATTTCAGAAGAGGCTAGCAAACGCTATCTACAAAGTTCGAAAACGAACTCGCAGGTATAACTACATTAAAAGGTTTAATTTAGTTCTCGTAAAATTTTAATTTGCAATTATGTCCGCACGTGTTGTATATTGCATATGTGGATGTGTGTCGTAATAAATTAGGATTTATTATATTTATTTCCACTGCGCATTGTTTTGGAAACATATCAATTGCACTCCTCCGCGTTGGGCTCCCAACATGATCGGTATGGAACATCAAACTCATGCTGACACATGATACACCAAGAACCACAGAAATATAACTATTATGGCAGTTTTGGCCAACCACCAATATCCAACACCATAATAGCATTTTAACCATGAAAGCAATAAATGGAAGGGTTTTCCATAAGTTGCAACCACAATGTAACTTTTTACTTGTAATTAGGACAAGAGTTAGCTGGGAAATATGCAATGATGACATTCTAATATCTAGGCAACATTAGCAATAATATCTCATATTCTATCTTTCCTAGAAAAACAGAATCAAATGGCTGTATATATATATGCAAAAGGTAATTCCTTCATAGGTTTAGATCATTTCCATTATTTTATTTTATACTCAATAGCTATTTGTTTGATTCTTAATATAGAATCATTACATATTGGGGTTCTAAGGCATCTATAAGAGGCTTAGAATTGTAATTGGACACAGCTTAGAGATTTTGATAATTACCAAAAATAATCAATTGCTCTGTTTTGTTCCTCATCTTGAGATCACCGATTGAGGCACAAGATCTAGTGTTATCAGAGCTAAAAGGTAATCATTCATCTTTGCTCATGGTGTCTCTTCCAATTGCCTACCGGTGTCACCCCACCACCACAGGAACTTCCTGTTGTTGTCACCCATGTCATCCCCCAAAGCACTATCCTTCGCATGAAAAAAACATCAAACTACAAACCTCTTTCTCACCCTCAACTTACCAGGGCAATCGTGTCACCTCGTGTTTTTCCTTCAGAACCAATGTGGTTGATGGAAACATGGCTTCAGCCATCATATTCCCTAAGATGACATTTAACTAAAGCCACAGTGCAAGTCTAAGTCTGACTTTTTACATGTCTATTAATGAATTTAAATAAATAAATAGAATCTTTAGAAGTTACCTTAAGAGAGGACAAAATATATATATATATATACACACACCATCAACTTAATTATATATATACCTTAAGGGTATCCGAAAGCTCCCGCCAATGCGAGATCTTGAGAAATGATCTAATACCATTAACTTAATTATATATATATATATATACATACACACCATCAACTTAATTAGTGAAGTGAGCTAAAGCCTATTGTGCATACTTGTAATACACATGCAATTAAACAATCAATGTCTACACCATTACCCAAATTTTATCATACTGTTTAATTTAACCATTATAATTTACACTAAGGAAGAAATAGATGGCAATTGACATGGTACGTGTGCACATCCAATCTGATCAAATCCTTTTCAATTAATGGCTTTAAAGGAGAATTTAATAGAAAATTAAAAAGGTATAATTTATTTGGATGTAGTGTAAGCAATTTTACTCTTCCAATTTTGAAGATTAAAAACCAAGAATTTGGATGTGTTGACATTTAAACAATCACAATATTGAAGACAGCTTTCCTTTTCTTTCTTTTACTGTCGCTGTCAACGTTATCACATGTGAGTTCCAAAGTGGCAGACACAAGAGAGGCTTGTGATGCTCCACTCTCCGAACATTTTTTAAACCCCTTATACAATTTTATTTTTAGCTCTAAAAATTATAATTGTATATTTTTGCCAACCTCATTATGAGACATTGGCAATTCAGCTCTTCCATTCTAATTTCAAGGCCACTGCACTGAAACCATAATTAAGGTTAAATCTATCTCCTAGGATGACTTGGGGAAGAACTATATGATTCCCTACTTTGTCCAAGCTTCATGCATTCAGCTCTTCCCTCTATCACTTCCCCATTAGTCCTCTAATTGTAAGTCCATCTTTCTTCCTCTAAAAAATCTCTGTGAAACCACCTTATAGAAAAACCACCACATCGATTCAGAGAGGAACACAATTCTTGCACTATCATTGAGTCCACTGGACTCTCCTTGCTTGAGTTGGCAACTTAGGCAGACATGTCTATATCTTTTACATATACTCAGCATCGATAATTTTGTTTCTATCAACGATGTCAGAATTGCATCTCTCCATAAATCACCTAGAAGTCAAATGACAAAGGCAAAATAGCAGAAACTGATATGATAAGTGAAAAGCACTTCGTGGCACTACAATTGCAACTGAGAATAATTAAAGAGTTTGTTGACGTGAATTTATCTAATAGCAACATTTTTCACAGGCCTCCATTAGTAGGGATATGCTTATAGATTATCCACAAGTGACACGTTGGATATCTCAACCAAGATTTAAAATCTTGTTCTGAGCTGTGTTTCAATCCTTGGCCAGAATGAGAGATTGTTGATGTCATGTCGGATGTACCAAGGGCACTATGGAGAAGAGGGATAAAAATATAGAAGCTTGCCAACCTTGCTGAACACTTCCTAATGTCGCAAAACATTCACAACCTCACCAAAATCATAAAAAATCTTGTGTGACTTTCACCGATCATCGTAGCTATGCCAGTCTTGACCTTGCTGTCTGTCAATCGAAGGCCAGAACAATGCATGGAAAGGGATAAAAAAACCATGATCTTGACACTTAATTTGGAAATGCAAAGAGTGCATATGCAACAACAACCAAGCTTTTATTCTGCAAAAATGGAGTCTGCTATATGGATCATCCTATGTCATTGAGCTTAATTCACGATTTATATTATCATCTATATTTAAATAAATTTTATCCTATTTTATCCCGTCTTTTTTGGTCTCCTTCCTCTATTAATATGCGTATTTGTCAAAGTTTCACATCACATAACTAAGACATTTATTGGACGCCTAAGTACATGTTCGTACTATCTTAAAAACATCTCTCAGTGCTTTCTCTTGTATGTTCGCACATCCACCTTAACATCCTCATCTCTGTGACTCTCATCTTTTACTCGCGTACTCATTTCATAGATCAACATTCGCTCTAGACAATATAGCAGGTCTAACCGTCATTTTGTGAAACTTCCTTTTAAACTTTAGGGGTACCTTACTATCACAAAAAACATCAAGTGTCCTTTATTTTAACCATCCTACTTGTGTCCTATGTAAAACATCTCTACCTTTTGCAAAAATGATTCTACATACTTAAAGCTCTTAGTTATAAGTAACTCGTAAGTTGTATCTTCTAACTTAACAATTATCTTACTATATTTTATACTATTAAACTTAAATGTCATATGTTCTATTTTTACTTTACTAAACCTAAAATATCGTACTTGCAATGTTTCTCGCTAAGATTTAAGCTTACCATATACTCCTTCACATGTCTCATCAACTAAAATAATGTCATTTGCAAACAATATACACTATAGTAACGTGTTTTGGATCTATCCAATAGTTCATCCATGACTAATGTAAAAAGGCATGAACTTATGGTTGATCCTTGATGTAACCCTATTGGATTCTTCGCTCTTGTCATTTCATCCTCACAAATATCCCTATTTGTTTCAATATACGCTACACTAATACCCTTTTTTCCTAGAATTCTCTACTTAATTTTCTTAGGGACTCTTTCATAAGCTTTTTTTAGTCAATGAATATCATATGTAAATCTTGCATCTTTTCCTTATATTTTTCAATCAGTTGTAAAATGCATAGTTTCTATTATTGAGACATAAATTCAAATTGATTTTTAATCACCTTATCCCTTTCTTCATTCTTTTTTATATCACTATTTTTCAAAATTTTATGGTATGGCTCATTAGCTTAATGCCCCTATAATGCATTTTCTTCGTTTTCAATATGGATAAATAATTTCGTAAATCATTCAATACCATATTTACATAGGCAACTTCACACCTCTATTAAAATATCATTTGATCCAATCGTTTTTCCATTTTACATCCTATTAGTGCTTATTCTACTTCTTAAGTTTGAATTCTCCAATAAAAATAAAAAAAAATTATATTCACCTACTTAAATTTCCTAAGCTAAGTTAGTCACCTAAAGTTTCATTAAAAAGTTGATGAATATGCCTCTTTCATCGCTCCTTTATTTCCTCATCCTTCACTAGTATTCTATTGAATTCATCTTTAATACATCTTATTTGAGTAAGTTCCCTTGTTTTCCTCTCTCACTTTAGATATTCTATACATGTATCTTTCCCATTCTTTTGTATCAAGTTGTCAATACATTAGAAAGTTTAGCTTCATTCACCGTTTTCTTAGTCTCTTTTTTAGCAATTGTATATTTTTTCAAGCTTTCTTCGTGCTTGCCAATTTACATAACTTATAAATGGTTGGTTTCTCTACTACTTTTTTGTACTTTCTCATTTCACCACTAAGATTTTGTATTTGGTAGTGCTCATCCTCTTAACTCACCGAGTATGCTCTTAGCAATCGTTTTCAAATTTGATATCATCTTATCTCACATCATAGTCAAATTATCATATATTTCTCCTAATACTTGTGCTCCTACTCTCCTTAATGATACTTTGTTTTTCATTCTTTAACTTCCACATCATAGGAGTCATGTAGGTTTTTCTTTTACTAATTCTATGTTTGAAGAGTGTATCTAACGTATGTCGAGTGATTAAGTTTTCTCTAGGGACGATGTTGCAATCTTTACAAATTATTTTATCCCACACTACAATCTTTACAAATTATTTTATCCCTTTTGTTGACCATAAGAA
Organism: Hedychium gardnerianum; assembly: GCA_038050645.1. Taxonomy (NCBI): domain Eukaryota; kingdom Viridiplantae; phylum Streptophyta; class Magnoliopsida; order Zingiberales; family Zingiberaceae; genus Hedychium; species Hedychium gardnerianum. The sequence continues at coordinate 3,304,264 of JBBUKS010000104.1, read as the reverse complement.
AATCAATTTACGACTTATTATTCTTACTTTTGAATGTAACTAAGTGTCCTCTCTTCTTGAAAAACGTATTAGCAATTATAAGTTCATATGTTATTATGAAATTCAATATAATTTTTCTTTCTTTATTTTTTAGCCTAAAATCATGGTCATATGCGGTCAATCATATTTCTCATTTCTTACTCTACATGCTCATTTAAATCTCCTCCTATTAAAAATAATATTATTTGTTAGAATTTTTTTGAACTACCTCATCTAAGTCTTCCCAAAACATATTTTTGGTATCTCTATCTAATCTTAAGTGCATATATGTTAATTACATTAATAATTTCTTTTGCTACCATTATTGAGAGCTATAATTTTATATCTTCTCAACTACTTTTACTACTTCATCTAACAATTCCTACTGCATTTCTCATTTTACTCTTTGTCATGCACCATACCTTAAAATGAGTTCTTGACTTCTCTCCTACTCATTTTATCTTTAATAGGCACAAAATTTTATTCTTCTCCTAATCATCGTATCTACAACCTCTATCAATTTGTAGCATTCCTATGTTCCACATATTCTAAATTTAAGACAATCGATATTCTTAGATTGTGAAAACTCTAGCATATTTAATACTACCCAAGTTCTCATAGAAATATAGCGTTCCTTGCTGTGATGTTGTACTAGGGTCGTACAACGCATTCTTTTCTAGGAAAAAACTATCATTAGCACAATAATTTGATGGATCTGTATGAATATTTATCTTTGTTTAACGTTAGTTAACAACCTAACACAACCCTCCTTGATCGAGGCTTGGGATCGACCATCGTGGAGTTTAATCGCCATGGACGGAGTTAATGTAAAGAGTGCATATGATCATAAAAAGATACTAGGCACCTAAAATAGTATTTAACAAGTTGTTCATAAGTTTTCATAATTCATTAAAGATTAGAAATATGGGGAGAATAAGAAAGCTCTAGAAAATTACAAAAATATGAAATGTAAAATTCCTATAAGAACCAATAATGGTGATCACAACAATAATCAAGGGTTAGATCAAAATTTCATGATTTTTATGTTGTGATCAATTACTTATTCAATACATCATTTGACAATTATGACAAATATAGAGAGTTCCATAAGGAAAATGTTAAATCAAGTAATTGACATCATGAATTATATATCAAGTTGTAAGACATAATGCAAGATTATAATATGGGAGAATGTATTATTGTTCAAAAGTTTTTCTGAAAGTCATGATAAGCCCATTGAAAATGTCCATCAAAGTCGCCTGTATTATATTCTGAAAAAAAATTGCTCCAAATATGAATCACTATGCATGCTCGTCAATAAAAGTAAATATTAGCCCAATTTTAACTTTGAGGTTGTGTTATCTGTACTAAGAGACTTTCAAGTCTCCACCTATGTTTTTGATGGTTTGTTGGGTAAATATAACCTTGATTTCAGGATGGACAACTTAGTCAACACTATACGCTGTTGTCGAGATTTTAGCATTTTTCCATGATTGATTCCTTAAAGACAACAATCGAAGGAATATCAAGAGCGTAGATGATCCACTTTCTTCCAATTGGTTCACAATGTTATCTTCTCCATTTGAAAGACGGCTTAATGCACAACTGATATACTAATATAATAACAATATTTGACACTAGCGTTGCTATTTATAAAATTTCTCTTGTTCTCTTCTTTGAGTCATGAGAACATCGAGGAATCCAACCTCAGCAACATCAATGGCACTTTGGTTGGGATCACTAAATACGCTTCCATTCTTGATCTATTGTCTCCATCAATTTTGTAAATGGATGGTTTGTAAAATTTGATAAATACAATAGATGATTAAGGAGGTGATGAATATTGTAAATTTTGTAACAAACTGAACTTGTTATATATGCCCTTACATACAACAAACAGCAATCTCTAACATGATCTGCATTCCTAAGATAAGACCTGGGAAACTAAGACTAACAAGTCACTTGCAGTTACATATGTTTAGAGATGAGACTGGTAGGATAGAGAAAGGAATGTTTTCAAAGGTCTGATAAACTAAAGTTAGAAAGCAATTGCTGCTTCGAGTGGCACACTATGAAATGACCAATCATAACAAAAGGAAAAGGAGTATCAAACATGAACTATCTTTTTTGTTAGAAATGTAAATGTACCAGACCCCCAATAATTTTCAGAACAATCCAAAAGATTCCAAGGAAGTGTACCACTTAAGGTAAGCAAGATGCATGACCAACCATTCACAAATTACCACAAACATGAGTAGCAAATTCAAAAAATTATAATGAGCGTTACCAGCTGTAAATTGATTGAGGTTGGAAAATTACTTACATGGCATGAAAAAGAAAGGACAATGATTAACTAGATATAGACAAATCTAGTGAAGCTATAAATCAAGCAAAATCTTTGAACCACTTGGCACTTACCGGGCAAAATCTATCCAAAACCATAATTTCACCACTTGGATCAGCATTTCCTCTTGTAGCCAGACATTCAGCAACTATGGATCTTGCAGGTAACCATGATCTAGCATGAAACCTTACACTCTGCAAGCATATGAAGAAATGAAAAAAAATGTTACCGTCCTGTACGTCTGATAGTAGAGTAAAACAAATGAAATTAACACACTCACCAAGTAGCATTGACAGATGTATCCAGGAAGACAAAACAAACAGTTCTTTGCCAAAATAGGAAGAAAGAACTTACATCCAAGAATTCTCCACCAACAAGCATCATAGCCTGATGAAAGGCTGCATTTTCCTTCTCAGAAGATTGATCAGGATCCATCCAGTCCAAATTTAAATGACCAACTCTTGAAGACAAATGTGTATTGTTCACATATTTTGGAGGCTGATCAGTGTCGTACTGGTTGATCCCATTATCAACAGCATCAATTGCCTGGCAAAGGCATGCAACGAAAATTATAAATGAATTGATCAACAGCTTAAGCATTAAGAATATAACAAAGCCCTAAAATACATAAGACCATATCTAATAAGTCAAGATTGTTGGTGCAATTGGCCTCCAAGATTTCAGTATTTAAAAATATGTTTGTGTCCGGTCAAGGTTGACCAAGTAAATATATTTTAGTGGGATGATTATCGGTACAATCGATTCTCAGGATTGATCCAAGTAAGTCAAGGTTGGTCAACTTGAAAATAAATGGAAAGTCCAAGCATGTCAAGGGTGAGCGGATGCTTAGCACTTAGTGAGAAGTGGTCAATGTTGACCTAAGTGAGAAGTCCTACCAAGTGAGAAGTTGTGATGGGTCAAGATTGACCTAGGCAATGGAAAAGTCTGGCAAAGGAAAAATCCTAAGAGAATGAACTCTAAGCAAGTGAGAAGTTTTAAAGGAGTGAACTGCCAGCAAGTGAGCCTAGTAAGTTAGATAGACAGGGTACTAACCATTGTATGTACTTAACTCTATCTTGCAAGAAGCTAAAGTTGACAGAGCGGACTCAAAGGATCCGGACGACCATAAGTGATCCGTCGACGCAAAGGTTTGGGCGACAGGAACAAGTCATGGCGACAAGAACAAGTTTGAGCGATCGGAATGTACATGTGAGATCAGATCCAAGATCCGAGCAAGGCGGTCAATGGATTAGGTAGGTGGCCAAAAGTCGCCAAGTCAGTAGATCTGAAGTTCACGAGGATCAGATCGGCAGTTGAGTCAGCAAAGGTCCAAGTGCCCAGAAGACTTCCAAGCGACCAGATAGGTGATATATCAAGAGCTCGACAGAGTTCTATAAATAGAGCGCAAAAGCTCAAGGTTCAGTACAATTCACATCGTCTACTCTCATTCTCAATTATATGCTCACAAGCTCTTCAAGTTCTGCTCGAATGTCCAAAGACGAGTGCAATCGTACTCGGGACTTTCAAAGAAGAATCTCTTTTATAATAAAGTTTAATTGCGTGTTTTTGTTATCTATTTAATTTATTAATTTGATTGTGTTTGTGATTAAGCTTGTAAGAGGTTTCTCCACCACCAGAAGGTGTCCGAAAGGAGAAAATTATAGTGCTCGCATTCAAGACATAGGTGGAGTAGGGATCCTATGGGTTGCCAACCAAAAACTAGTGTCTTTTGTCTTTCCTTTATTATTATGTTGCAAACTAATGACAAGAACGACACGAAAAAGAGCACGCACTATTCACCCCCCTCTAGCGCGTCCGGTCCTAACAAAGATGAGAACCAAATATACTTAACATCTATATTATAGAATGAAAGATCTCAATTGATCATATGAATCAGTTGATTAATTAAAAAAGTTTAAAAAAAAAACATGACCTATTGATTGAACTTAATATGAAAATATTTCTCTTGCAAAATGATATTTTTGGACAAGCCCTTAATTGACCACATCAGATATAATTGGTTAAGGAAATGGAGTAATTTTCAGAAATTTTTGTGCAAAGTATAAAAAAAAAATGGGCGGGTGTCCAAGTGTAACATAGAAGGTTGCTCAGGTATGGCTATACAACCAATATAGAGAACTAACATTATTCTAGGTTACCTTGTAGTGTTTTAACTGTTGGCAGGATGCATCCATTCTCAAAATCATTATAGCATATTATAACCATTGAATCCAGCAACTAATCAAACTTATAAGGATGACATATGGATCAGTAGGATAGATACATGTCTGGATCACCAACCAATGAATAAGGTAGGGATTATGCTACCGATTTATTTGAAGGTTATTGATTTATGCATAATATTCTATGTTCATGTTCATGTATTTAATTAAACAAACTCTATTTAAGCTTTGGCACTAGCTTGATAAATTCAAATCACCTTGTAAGAGTTTAGCTCTATGTATCCATATGTTATTTCTAAAATATATATATAACTCCTGGCTAGCGTCAAAATATATTAAGAGTACAATGTAACAAGCAAAGTATAACTAAGGATCAATTTACTTTGGGAGAGTGGGCCAGACCGTCCAAGCCCGAGCAATTCATTTATGTGTCGTGTCAGGCTCGCACCTAACACCTAACACTGACTATCACAGGTCATACATTACACAACCCATGAAGTCACCACAGGATGCTAAGCCCGAGTCTTAAATATATAAAATAATAAAATAATTTGAAAATCAGAAAATTATTTACAAAATAGAAAAAGATTAAAAATAGAAAGGAAAAAAAAAGGAAAAAAGGAAATATAGAAATATAGAAATATAGACAAAAAAACACTTAATCTCAACTAGAAATTCAGCCTCAAGTTTAATGTCACATTACTTCATTAAGAAACTTATTTTTAAATAAGATATCTATAATAGCATAGGTATGCTCCATTAAAAGGTACGCATCTTCATGATGAGCATAAAACAAACTATTGTTTTCTTTTTCACTAAAGAATATAGTATATATATATTAATCAGCCCGTACAAGAAGCTCCCGCCAATGCAGGGTCTCAGAAGGATTTATTATAAGCAGTCTCACCCTATTTTGAAAGAGACTGTTTCCAAGACTCGAACTCGTGACCTCCAGGTCACACGACAGCAACTTTACCGTTGCGCCATGCTCCCCTTCTTTTCCTCTTTTAAATTTTAAAATTTTCAAGCCAAACTCAATATGCATGTTATGTCTAGCCTGAGTATGTATATCATGTCATGTCATGTCATGCCCTGCCTAACACTTATGCAAAGCTCCTACCACCCCAACTCAACCTACACGCCCGACTCAACACAACCCATCAAGAAATTGGTCATGCTGAGCATGGCCCAAATCAAACGGAGTTGGGCCAAGTTTGCAAGTGGCAAGGCCCGTTTAACAACTCTAAGAGGAGGTGTTGGATCAAATGATGAGCCTAAAGGGAGTGAAAAGTTGATTGTTGAAATCTCAAACTGAACACAAAGTAAATAATGCAATGAAAATAACAAAAAACAAACTAATAACAAGTCCTTTTACATGGTTCAGAATCCCTTTTCCTACTCCACAATGTATGACTAGTTAGTGAGTCACTCCGCACAATCTGCTATCCTTTCTTCTTCTTGTATATTTTAGAGGCGGAGAAACCTCTTATAATCTTCTTATAAAGGTGAAAATTAAGCACAGAGAGTTGAGATTAGGATGTTAAGAATAAGTAGCTTCGGTAATCTTGATGAGCTCCATTTAGTGCATATTTATAACCTACTAATGTAGCTTTGCTTCAGCCTGAAATTTGCTTTCCAGCACGAGTGAAGCCAACTGATGACATAAACCAATCAACTATTTCGTTGATTAGTCAACCTACTGCAACACAATCTATTTTCAATCAACTAAACCACTATATCATATAAGCAATTGGCGGGCACATTTTTCAGAAAATCAATCAAGTGCCCAGCCGACTGAATCTAATCTAATCAACTACTAAAACAACTCAGTCATAAAGAGAATCACTCAATTCTGTTGATCATCCCGAGTTGACTACTTAGTCGACCCACATGCAAGTCGATTTGATCCTCGACCCAAACCAACTCTAAAGTCAAATCTCCGACTAAGTCTATTCCATCTTGTAAACCGTACAACTCACCAAGACTTACATGCCAAGAAGCCTCAGTCTTCCATGCCAAGAGGCCTCCAGATCTTCCTAATTTGCAAGTGTCTGATCATCTTAAAACACTGAGACTTCCAACCGTCAAGACCCTTGAACTTCTTGGATTTCCACTTGTTAAGTCAACTTTGATCCACTTGGACCTCATCCATTACACCTCCAATAACTTGGTAAAGTAACATGCACCTACACACTTAATAAACCATATCGATAATCTCAAAATATGTCTATCTAAAATTTTTCCCAAATATCAAAACTACATGATTGAAGGCATGATTGCACCAATAGAAAAATAAGGAGAAAATATGTTCACTTGGGGAAGGAGAAGGGAAGGGAATGGGAAGCATCCAAACAACCATATCACTTATTTTTCTGGATTCCTTTGCAAGAACTCACCCGCACTACTGTCACTCATGTTCGCCCATCAATATTGCCTTCGTGCCAAAACAAGCCCACCCACTTACCCTTATCCATGCCACCTTCACCTTCAATTAAATCTACTTGCAATAACTTCTCCCTTACTCGAGCCCATCCACATTGCCCTCTCCCTCTCTAAAACTTACACACAACCTCGCCCTTACACGTGACTGTCATAACACTCTTGCCCTCATTGAAACTCGTTGCACCACCCCTCACCAATGTTAGTGATCGCCGTCATTGCCAGCGTTAGTGCAATCATGCCCTAAGTGATCATGTTCAAATGAAAAATGTTTTGATGTGTTTGGCAAAAGGTTTAAATAACATAAGTTATTGATGTGTGTCTGAAATTTTAGAGTAGCAAGGCGCACGTGAAGCTCTTGGTGCATGTGATTTGACGATATCAAGTTGTGTTTGTTGACTTAGGATGACCAAGTTGGACTTGGCATGGCCAAGTTATTGTGATTGGGTTTGTAGGACATGGAGCAGCCAAGTTAGTGTGACTCGACAAGATCGAGTGGTATTTAATGGACTTAATGAAGCTAACTTGGTTTTGCTCGATGGCCTAGAGATATGCTAGAGATTGACATAGGATAAGGAGTATGAAATCGATTTAACAGTAGCCACAAGAGGTGAACAACATGGTTGACCTAGTAAAGAATGGCATGTGGAATGAGTCAAGGCTTGATACATCTGAGGGGTTGAGGCCTTGATGGGAATATACTCTTGAACAACAATTTAAAGACATTTGGTGAGAAGTCAGAGATTACGAAAAAATTATAATTGTGATTTTTATAGATTTCTACCTAGAGATGAAGTTGACCAAGAAATAGGTGTTTCTAGGTCATAATCAATGATTAAGTCAACTGGAGATTAAATTAGATAACTAAATAGACTAGTTGACTTGGTAGTCAACTTAAGAGACTCTGCTTGAGAACAAGAAGATTTTGTTTCAAGCCAAATTAGATTGTTAGACTAACTAGATATTATACAGTTGAGTCGACCAATGAAATTTAAGTTGACTGAAATGGTGTTGAGTCAACTAAAGATAGCAAATAAGGATCCTTTGATCAATATTGCAGTCTTAGCAAAGATTTTAGTTAATTTGAAAACTATAAATGGAGGGGCGGGCAAGGGGAGCTCAACCATCAACTTTCAAGCTATTGATCTCTGAATTATTTTCACAACCCTCAATTTTGTTTAAGGTTTATACTTTATGTTATTATATTTTTTTACTATCTTTATTGTAAAAGAATGATTTTGTATGAGCTTTTCTCAGCCTTTAGTAAGGAGAGGTAAGGAGAAAAATGAGTTTTTGAGGGAGACTAACATTAGGAATCTATATGTCATATAGTAGGAACCAAGGCTTTGAACAACATAAAATCTTGTGTTAGCGTTATAGTTTGTGTTAATATCATTATTATTTCAACTATTTTATTTGGCCTTGCAAGATCATACAAGAGATAGACATATTTAATATTTTCAAGTCTAGGTGATATCTCCCTTGGCACTCTAATCCTCATTGTTGGAACTTTCATCTCCTCTGCAGTAGGCGCTAAGTGTTTAATGAATTAGACAAAGGGTTTAAGTTAAATTTGTTGTTATATAAAGTTGCACAAGATCTACCATGTAAACAGGTTAACTTAGAGTGGCCAAGGTATTGGATGGCTCGATGGTTCGAGGTCTATAAAGATCAAAGAAGAATGGCGCATTTGAGGAACCATAAGATGAGTTCCGTAGAGATTGAAGAAAGACGGCGCGAGCAATCAAGAGACAACAGGACGAGGAGCATCAAAGCATGGCAAGCAGAGGAGGTAAATTACTTAAGCAAAGGCGTGAAGAATAGCATAAAGAGGTGTCGAGGGCTCAGGAGCGTAGTTTGATATGAGAAAGGCTTCAAGAAACTCCACAAGAGATCTAAGTGGAGTGACCTGTATATAAAGGAAAAGACCAGATGGCAACTTCGGAGGACTCGGCCATAGATGTGGTCGAAGTCAAAGGAACTAATCAACTAGTATTGGGATACAATCGACTAGTGACTGAGAAAACCACACCACAAGTGATTTAGGGTTTATGGTTTATCTAGTCGACTATGGTTCGATACCTAAGTTGGGTTTGTTTAGGGTATTATGAAATAAAACAGTCCATTAGCAAACAAATAGAAGATTTTGTCAATCGATCAGCCCAGCCTGATCAATCGACTGAGGTTCATTTGGTCGAGGAATAAAATGTTTTATAGTCGGTTGGAGCAATCGATTGATGCTATAATGAATGATTCATTAAGCAGCCGACAACATAATGACATAACAACGAGATTAGGATTCGAGTAGGTTATAAAAGGAGCTGTGAAATAAAGAATTTATTCAATGCAAATAAAGGTGAGCAAAAATTTGGTAAAACCGAATTAACCGAACCGATCGAATTTTGAAATTTGGTTCAATTAATTCGGTTTTTGATTTTTTTAAAAAAAATTGGTTCGATTTTCGATTAATTGGGTTCGGTTTCGATTTTAAATTTCGTAATTCGGTTAAACCGAATAAACCGAATAAGAATATTAATTTAATTATTTTTTATTTAAAAATATAATTAATTAAACAAAATTTGGTTTTTTTATTTAAAATCAAAATTTTATTTAAAATTTCGATTAATTCGGTCAAAAACCGAATTAACCGATATTTTATCGATTCGGTTGGTTCGATTTTCGTAGGAAAATCGGTCGATTGGTTCGAAAAAAATTGGTTTGTTCGATTTTCGATTTATTCGGTTCGGTCGGTCGGTTTTGACCGAATACTCAGATAAGAGGTTGCTCCACTTCCAACTTTATCGAGAAGGAGAAAATATAGTGTTCTCGAGAGTGATTCACCTAGCGGATTATATCTCTTTGAGTACGAGCCTCGAAAGTGTCGAACCATGTAAATCGTTATGTACCCTAATTTGGTAATTTTTATTGTATTCTTTAATTTTTGTTGTACATTTTGTTTTATAGAACACTAATATAGCAGGAAGTACTATTCACCTCCCTCTTCTACATTGATCGCATCACCACACTATCAAACACTCATCATCGATCCTCAAAACATAGTACTAGAGCAAGGACTTCGAACTTTCAAAGGACTAATCATGATAGGAATTCAATTTGTACCACAAAGTTCAAGGGAGACTTGGGATCTAGAAAAAAAATAAAGATATATTTTAAAATTAATTATAATGTAATCCTCATTATAGAATATGAATTTAAGGCTTCAAAGGACAAGAAAGAAAAAATGTTTAAGAAAAGAAATTAGACAACTAAGCTATTTTAATGTAATAAAAAAAGTCATAAATATAATTCTTTTTGTTCTACCAAATGTAAGCCGACCCCACATAGTGAAATAAGGCTTGGTTGTTGTTGTCGTCGTTTATTTTACCAAATGTTATTTTGAGCAAGGATATAGGAGCATACACTAATGCAAAGGATCTTTAGAAGAAGAACATTCTTCTTCATGAAAATCTCATCCAAAACCAGAAGATGAAATCCATGGAAAGATTAAACACAGAGTGGAAGAAATCATTGTAAAATCTAAAGCTCCACAAAATGAGGTCGATCATGAACATCAAGATTCAACCTTTAAGAGAAAAACAAAAAATAAAGATATATTATCCTCTTCATTTGGAGATTCGAGTGAAGCATCAACTTCATCAAAAAAAAATAGAATAACCAATAGATAAAGAGATTATGAAAGTCGCTTCTTAAGTTTCTTAATCCAAGCCAAGATAAAAGACCACATCATTATGATGTTTTGGTTGCAACAAAAAGAAACACTATAAGAAAAAGTGTCCACACACAATGAAGAAATGAAAGGTAAAAAATTCTAAATGTAATAAATTTAAACATATTAATATTGCCTATCCAAGTTCATGGAAAAAGGAAGAAAATAAATTTAGACATATCAATATGATCTATCCAAGTTGCAAGAAAAAGGAAGAAACAAGAACTATAGTACGCTTTGCATGCAATAAGAGGAGACATTACCACAACAAATGCCCGCACAAGAAAAGAACAAAAGGCAAAACAATCAAGAAATTCAAAAAGAAAAAAGGCGCATACCAAGAGGAGCACAAAAGGTAAACAAATGAGATAACTCATAATCTTTCTATGAAAATAAATGAATCTACGAGAATAACAAAGACCATAGAAAAAAAGTTTTAAGGAAATGGGCAATTTTGAAAGAACCAGTTTGGTATACATACTAATGAAGACCAAAGCACCATTGTATTATAGGATGCCTTTTAAGTATGATGTTAAAACAAATAAGCCTACATATATTAGCATAAAAATAGATTCTAAAAAGGTGTCTAGAGATGCTATATCTAGTGAATAGCTTGTAAACTGAATTGTTTTGGATCCCAAAGAATGTGATCTCATCATAGGGTGTGCAATAGGCATTGAAAAGAGCAGTACACTCAATTCTACTTGGTTAGCACATTAGATTTGATTCATGCTTAGAATTAACTTCATCTAGTTTGAAATTGCATGAAATAAATAAGTTATTTTGTTTGCATATTGTTAAAGCTTTATACTTACTATTCTAAAACGCTTATATGCATATTTGTTGCTTAAGAGTTCAAAACTAACATTCCTGAATTTTAAAACTATTGAAGTTTCTAGCAATTTTTTATTATTTTTATCAAATTTAAAAATTATGTATTTCACAAAAACTAAATTTTTGTTGTTATGTAAAATTAACTTCTCTATAAAATTTCAAATGTTTTAGAAGTTTGTGTGATTTTTTATTATTTATTGAAATTTTCAGTAACCTCTCAATCAACTGAGACAAGGTTCAGCTATCTAGTACTAAGTTCAATCAACTGTTATATACTTCTAGACAGTGAGTTGACTAGTATTGAAGTTCAACAAAAAGTCAAAAAATGAATTTTCATGCTAGTTTTTCAAAATAATCTATAATTCTTTTCGATAATATAAGATGTAACAACATATTTTGATCATTGAACTTACTAGAACATATTTTGATCTTTTTACTAAAATTTTTGATATCATGATGAATTATATGTGGTTACTTGATTTTATAAATTTAAATCGTTGGTCTGAGACACGTGAAGGAGTAAATGTTAAACTAGAATCTTGACGGAAAATACTAGAAGTGAAAGGTTTTAGGCTTGGTAGAGTAAAGACAGAATATATAGAATTTAAGTTTAGCAATATTAGACGTAATGAGACAATTGTTAAGATAGGAGATGACGAGTTGTCTGAAACGGAGAGCTTTAAGTATTTAAGATCATTTTTGCAAGACGATGGAAGGATTAAAAAGGATATCTTACATAGAATACATGCAAGATGGTTGAAATGGAGGAAAGCGTCGAGTGTTTTATGTGATCGTAAAGTACCTCTAAAATTTAAAGAAAAGTTTTACAAAACGAAGGTTAGACTTGCTATATTATATGGTGTTAAATGTTGGGCTATGAATCGAGCACATGAGCAGAAGATGAGAGTTGTAGAGATGAAGATGTTAAGATGGATGTGTGGACATACGAAGATGGACAGAATAAGAAAGAGAGCATTAGAAAAAAAGTCAGAGTTGAGGAAAAATTCTGAGAGACACATTTAAGAAAGTGATACGGATATGTACTTAGACAGCCAATAAATGCTTCATGAAATTATAATAAATATGCACATCGAGGAAGACCAAAAAAGACTTGATTTGCAACAATAAAACAAGATGAAATTTATTTAAGTATAAATGATGATATAGTAGGGGATAGAGCTCAATGACGCAAAAGGATCCATATAGCTAACCCTATCTAGTGGAATAAGGCTTGGTGGTTGTTATTGTTGGTATGATGCATGTTTAGGTGAAGGGGAGCCTAATTTTTGGTTCTCATAATGTTCTTTTTCCCTAAAACGGATTGTCAAACATCAAAAGGGAAGATTGTTAGTATAATCATGCCCTAGTGATTGTGTTTGACGAAGATATTTTGATGTGTTTTGCAAAGGTTCAAGTTGTGTTTGCTTGTGTTACTAATGTGTTTTATGAAGTTTTGCAACGATTTGACAAAATGCACATGAAGCTATTAGGGCTTCTAACTTGACAAGGTTGAGTTATGTTTGTTGACTTAACACAGCCAAATTGGTGTGACTCAACAATGTCGAGTTGTGTTTGGATTTGGCGTGACCAAGTTACTGTTGTTGTGTTTGTTGGGCTTGATGTGGCCAAGTTGGTTTGGCTCGATAGTTGAGAGTCAATGGTCAAGAGGTCCACTAGAGATCAACATAAGAAGCATAAAGCTAATTCAATAGCTTTGATAGTAGTCACAAGAGGGGTACTACATAGGTGACCTAGCAAAGGATGGAATGTGGAATTAGCCAAGGCTTTAATGCACCCAAGGGGCTAAGGAACTAAAGGAGGTGTACTCTTAAACAATGTAAAACTGCTACAGCTTGAAGGTATCTTGGTAATATGTGAGAGTTACGAGTGAACTTGTAATCTTAGGTTTCTTGATACATTTCTAACTACGCATGAACTCAAAGATTTAGTCAACTACAGGTTAAATGCACTCGACTTAGCAAACACAGCAATTGGGTAGTCAACTTAAGACGCTTTGCTCAAGTTAGCTAAAGAAGGTTAAGTCGATTAGCAATCAACAGATCTAGTGTTTGAATTTGAAAATTAGATAGTTCGAGTAAATCTTATCAATGGAGTTGACTAGAATAGTTGAGTCGACTAGAACATATTTGAGTCAACCGGAATGGTGTTGAGTCGGCTAAAAACAATAGGTGGTAGATAAGGATCCTTGATCAATGTTTCAATCGACTAGCAAGGATTTGAATCAACTATAATTAAACAAAATAACTGGATGAAACTTATCTAAACTGAATTTGGAAACTATAAATAAAAGGGGCAAGAGTAGCTCAACCATCATCTATCAAAATATTATTCTGAAGCATTTTCACAACTCCACTTTGCATTTTACTATTCTTTTATAGTCTTCATGTTTATAACTTAAAGTTCATACCTTTAAACTATAAACAATTGTTAGTTTTCTTGTGTTGATCTTTATTGTCAAAAAAATAATTTTGTACTAGGTTTTTCCGCCTCTAATAAGAAGAAAGATATGGATTTCCAACAAATGACTCACCTTAGAAGTTTATAGGTTGTAGATTAAGAACCGGAGGTTTCGAACTACGTAAGATCTTTTATGTTAGCATTGTGCTTTGTGTGTTCATATCTGCAAGAACACATGAGAGCACATTTTCTATTTCAAGGTCAAGGAAATATACAATCCCCTCTACCACTCTAGCCCTCATCATGGTCCTCAATAGCTAGTGCCCATCCTCACCTTTGCCTAAACTTGCTCTGCAGCTATTGAAGAGTAAAGAGGACTTTTATTTGAATTTGTGAAAACCACTCTATTTCAGCCAGAAGACATGGGGAAAATGGATTCTGTTGAGACAAGCATCCCCTTATAAAAGATATTTTTCCCACTGAGCAAGAGCAGAACAAGCATTAAAGTAAAATTCTAGCAGAACTAAAGGGAAACCAAATGCCTATACACAAATGAAAATCTGAAGTGTCCAGTACAAATATACTAATATAGTAGCTTAAAATGTCAACCATGACTAGTTTTTTTGCTGAAACAGAAACATGAATGAGAAGAATATTATGCAAAATAAAACAAATCAACCACATCTCCTAGCAGTAAAGTTATGTCTGAAAATATGATGAGCAAAAGCGACAAGTTAAGAAATAGGGAAACTTCACCTCTATAAAGCTTTTGTAAACAGCAAGGTATAGTCGTTGTACATTTATATGTCCCTCGTCAAGCTGAAGCTCCTTAGCAATTATCTCCTTTCCATAATGCTGCAATGGGGAATGACATTGGTAAATTTTACTTTAGAAGACTGTTGAAGCAAAATAATTAGATGAAGATGGAATGCTATTTGTTATTCAATTTGCAGTACAAAGAAGCGGCAGCATATTTCCTCAAAGAACACTGATGAATCAAGCTGAGAATATCACTCCAATTACAGTTGATACTTAACCAAGCATTGTCCCTTTTGTTGTTCGAAAATGGCAAGCAACAACCAACATTTGTACATGAATAGAAGTTTAGTTCTTTTCACCTTCACCCTCGTGGTACTACTTCGCTATCAGTCACTGACCTTGACACAATTTTTTTTCACTTTAATTGATTTTAAAAGAGTAGGATAACCCTTGCTTAAAGAGAACTCTGAGCAGCAACAATCAGTTCCAGTGATTTAATTGAGGAATTAGATCCTCAACGCTTTTCCATTGGGATTCAACTAGCCTATTAAACCAGGGCAAGAAAACTATTGAAGTAAGACTATCACAGTGCTTTTTGCATGTTTCCATCTGCATGAGCATGTTTAATGATGTAATTTCCTTCAGATTTCCAGAACCGCTTAACACAAATAACACAATATATTAGTCATCTCTAAACTAAAATCAGAAAAAATGGTTTTCCACTCTTGCTAAGTCCATAAATACCAAATCAAAACACATGTAAAGATATTGTCTGAAAATTTCTGATGCGTAAACAAAGTATTTTCTAGTGCTAATCATAACATGACATGGTAGCTAAATATATACTAACATGTAGCAGAATTGACTATATAACGCATGATAAAGGTACCGAAACATGGATAAAAACCTGAAAATAGGATTCTTCTCTGACAGAATATAAAGGATAAGTTCCAAATCTGCAAAATAAAAAATATTACATGATTTAAATCAATACCAGATAAGCTAATACCTTATAGACAAGCCCAGCGCTACTAAGCTTGGTGTTGAACCCATAGCCAAAAATTTCCTGAAATCCTTTTTGGTGATGATCATAACGGTCTCGACTAGGATCATATACACCGCCAACATCAAGCACTGCATCAAGGGTTTCAAGGTGCTGCACATTGATTTTTGAAAAAAAAAAATTTATGACATTAAAGAAATCAATTATCAACTTAGTATTTGTCAATGACAAAATCGATCAAATAACAATGTCAATTATAGCATTTCATAGGTGTGGTGGACAAAGAAATTAGAATAACCAGCTAAAGCACCATAGTGAACAAATTACCAACTCTCCTAATGTTTAATTTTTATTGTTTTCTTTTACTTCATTGTGGTAGGCTCCAATTTTTCAGAATATATGAAATATTTTACTTTCAGTGGACCATAAGCCTTAGAATATCACATAAGTTGCTTAGCAAATATATCCTATCCACAACTGTTATTAAGAAATAGCATAATCAGAAATGAATAACTATAAATGTTTCTATAAACCCACATGAACAAAATTTTATTGAATAGTAAAACTACCATTTAGATCATACAATGTATAAAAAAGGAAATATTGATCTGTATCATATGATCAAACCCAAATCACCAAGGATCAGATCATCTTTCAGGAATCACAAATCTAATTGCTAACAGTTATGTTCAATGGATCATTATAATCATTATTTCACCTCATTGAGGAGGAGAAGAAGAGAAAAATCACACAAACGTACAACCTATACCCTGTACCACTATATCCCTCAACAAGCCGATATTCCACACACAATTATCCACCATCATAGACAGAAAATTGATCTCATTAACTGAAATTTTATCTTATTAAAAGTATACTCACTTTAACTCATTTTTATGCAAGGAGAATTACTTTATCATAAAAATTAAAGACAAAAAAAATCTCCATACCTTTAATGAAATTCAATTGACAAAAAAAAAAGTAATTAGATTGTATAGCTTATATCGTCTTCATTGATAACTGACACTACTTCAATCTCATTGTCCATTCCGAATTAAGGGATGCAAAATTGCATAAGCCCTTAAACCTCATAGAATCAAAGTGCTTTGAGATTGTCCTTCCAAAAATTAATTCCTATTTGATGCAAGTTTTCAAAAGCATTTTGATCCTGAACTGAGATATGTTCACCAAAAGAAGAGAAGCTATAGATACAACTTCGAGTCTGACATCCACGCACATCTATAGGTTATGTCTTTTATATTAACTTCTTATTAGAATGAACTACCTTTTATATTCATTAGTGTACAGTAAACGCACTTGTTACAACCAGTTTCCAATTGATTCGAATTTTTAGAAGATCGCAATGTGTAAACGTTCAACGACATAACAACAAACAAAAAAAAATTCTAGAATTTGTGAAAAAATATGCAAATATATCATATTGCTAATCTCTTTGATTTTTCGCTCTAGCAATATCTAGGTCCAGAACCATACCACGCAAAACAATATAACCGTAATACCATGCAAGTGTTATCCATGCTATCAGTTCTAGTGAAAACCATCAACTAAGTAACCGGAAAAAAACTCTTAATGATAATGTAAAGATGCATCATATCATGCCCTACGCACAAGATGGACTTTCTTCACCATTTTAGTTCTTTTCTTTTGAACTTCTTCTCTTGCGTAAGTAATCAGCCCGGTGGCAGTGGTTAAAGAGGATAAGAAAAATGCAACCTTTCTCGCTAAAACATTCATGAGGAAAAAGAAAAAAAGAAAAAAAAAAAAAAAAAAACTGTTGTCCACGTCATTTTTCCAAATTAAGGAGATTAATAAAGGAAAGAAATTGTGTACCTGGGGATCTCTGGTTCGTACAATCTCGGCACCAGAGAACTTGTCGGTGAGGCGGATGATAAAGCATCCCAGGGCCTCATCACAGTGGAAGCTGCCGTTGTGGGTGCCGACCCTCTTGAGAGTAGGCCTGGGGGATCCAGCAGAGAATACCGCAGGAGAACCAGGGCTCCTCGCAGCTGCGGCGGCCATGGGAGAGGCGAAATAGGACGCGTGCGTGCTGCTTCTCCGAAGGCTGTCGGCCGCCGCCCCCAACCCCGAACGGCGAAGAATTGCAGAGAGTTTAATAGAAAAAATCGTTGGGCCGGCCCAAGTGAGACCACGGCCTTCTTTCGGCCCCAGGATGACTTAATAAGATGGCAAAAAAATTAAAAAACGTCCATCATTTAACAAATGATCATAGCGTTATTTTTTATTAAAGTCAAATAGACATCCTATTTAAAGGAAACTATCTAAAATATTGTTGGATCAATTTAAAATTTAAGTTGTAATAACTGGATGTTTTTACAATGTGTAGCAGTTGTTAGTTTCTATAACAAATAGCAATTGATTGCTAATTGTTATAACGTATAGAAGTTGTTGCTAGTTGCTACAACGTATAACAGTTGACTATTAATTTCTATAATATATAATAATTAATTATTAATTACTATAAGTTGTAGAAATTATTGCTAACTTATACAATAATATAATTAACTTATATTAATTTTATTTATTTGAAAATAATAGTATGATTAAAATAATATTTTAATGAGCAAAACAAATCAAATAGACTTCATTACACCTACTACAAATGAAAGTGAATATCTAATCATGATCCACTTTGTAAAAGCTAACAATTAGCTACTACAATGTGTAGAAGTTGATTGTTAGCTTCTACAATATAATAGTGTGATTAACTTATATTAATTTTTCTTATTTGAGAGTGATAACTTAGTTTTGAAAAATATATTTCAATAAGCATAACAAATTAAGGGGACTCCATCGCACTCACTATATTTGAAATGAATATTAGTTAATCGTGAACAACCGTGTAGAAGATAACAACTAGTTACTATAACGTGTAGAAGTTGACTGATAGCTTTTATAACAATGTGATTAACTTATGTTTTTATTTATTTGAGAGTGATAATATAATTAAAATAATATTTTAATGAACAAAATAAATAAAAATAACTGTGTTACACCTACTACATTTGAAATAAAAATTATCTAATCATGATCAACAATTTAGAAACTAACAATTAGCTGCTAAAACTTGTAATAGTTGATTGTTAGGTTACATACATTATAGTAGTTATTCAGTAACTTCTATATGTTATAATATCTACTAGTAACTGCTACAATAACATTGGGTTAAAGATATTTTTGAAATAAAATTACAAATAGAACGTCTATTTGATGTTTTTTGAAAAAAAAAATATATCCATATAATGTTTCTTTTAATTTTGGATCCCTGTTTAATTTTTACCCTAATAAAATCCCCTTTTACTTTACCAGCTCAAGTGGTTATTTCTACTTTTTTTACTTAATAAGATCCTTATTTCAAATGAAGGAAGAACTCAATAAAGCTCTATACAAATACTCGATTTGAATCCACGTGAGTAGATTTTTTAAAATTTAAATAATTAATATGATAGAAAAATGCTAACACTTTAATAATTTAAAATTTAAGTTGATAAGATTTATATAGATATGAAATTGTTAAAATACTATATAACATAATTAAAGCTAAATATCTTCAACTTTTTATCGCCCTCTCATAAATATTATTTAATGTTTAATATATGTTTTAATTTTTCATTTGTATTATTTGGTGTTTAATGTATTATTTGGTGTATTCTAAATATATTTTTGTAAGGTGTATTTAATCAAAGTTTACAATGTTTAGGGTGGTAAATGAGTTGAGTTGAGCTTTGTGTTGTTTAAATTTATTTAAAATAATAGAGTCAAATTAAATCGAGTCTAAAATAAATTAAATCATTGAAATAAATATTCAAACTTGAGCTTGGTTCATTTAGATATTATTGATTTCTAAATTCAAACTTATTTGATTGTTTAAAACTTTTATATTTCAAGATTATTTAGTTAGTTATTGAGTTTAATGAGCTGAACATATTTGTGTTCAAGTTTATTCATTTAATTTAATGAGTTATTCAAGTTTATTTATTTAATTGATGTTGTGTGTATTGAATGAACATAAACAGACTTTACCAAGTCGAACACTAAGTTTGTTCATAAACATTCGATTCATTTACAACCCTAACAATGTAGATATTGATCACTGAAAGTCCAAAACATAAGTGCGAGCTGGCTCGACTTAATACTCCAAGTATATAATAAGGAATAAGCCAAAAAGTCCAAGTCCAAGTTATTTTATTACAACGCTAGACTTAAAACAAATGCGGAAGTAAAATAAACCAAAAATGCGAAGAAGATAGCGGTAGCTCGATGCAAGTGGGACAGCATGGGCAGAAACCTCCAAGCGACCCAACCAATATATATCTCCTAACCTGGGGATAATAATAAATAACAGGGGTGATGAGTATAAAAGAAATACTCAGCGGATAAAAGAAGATAGTGCATGAATAGTAAGTATATATGAATACAAAGGTATACAGTCTCACAAGAAAATTATACTCATCGACCGAAAATACACATGTATGCATCTATTACACCATCACTTACTCAACTGCACACAATATCATGAGTAGTCATAGGTAATGAATATCGTGGGTACAACACAAGTGCCAGTGCATGTATCAGAATACAATCCTTATATGTGGGAGCAATACTCTACCACAAGATATACAAATGACCAAGACACCTAGCTCGTCAGCTATAGACTGTGTGAGAACCGCTCTACCACGTATAGCCATGTAGGTAGTCTGAAATGTCAGGGTTCCTGTCTACATGGAAAACGCCCTATCACTCATAGCTACATAGGCAGACAGGAGGTAGCTATCTAGCTACGAGCTGCATGAGAAACGCTCTACCACGGTAGCCTAGTGGGCAGCCAGGGTATACAATCTCTATCTGAGAGAGGAAATCTCAACTCATCCACAAATTGGATGCATACAGTCAAGCAATAGACAAACAATAGCAAGACTACGATGCTCTCACACCCTAAGGGAGAAGTGATCTCTAGTCTGCATGCGACAACAAGACGAGGAGAATATATAATATTCTCATCCTTGTATATGCATACTCATGCAATGTATAAGGTCACAGCCAATCAAAATAGATCAATTAATATACACGTCTCACATGTGAGTATATTCTACCAATCAAAGTTGAGTTATAACTTCTATCATGATATAATACACAGTGGACTAACATATGAACATATGTACATACTCCTCGTGTGTCCAACAGTTACATGTCTATACAAACACAGACACATTCTTATTGTACACACCATACCCGTGTGCACCTGGATATGAAAACAAAGGAAAAGACTACATAGACATAAATAGATCATTTCCAGGATAAGCAGGAAAGTATCAAACTCAAGTAAATAAGCAAGTAGAGTCAAGGTAAAATAATCACTAATAATGGTATCAATCATGCACTAAGGTAAATAACTACCAAAGACAAGATAAAAGTACCCATCTCAAAAATAGAAGGGTGTCGAATATCCTCAGATCCGATGCTCCGTCTCATATCCAGATCCTATGAGCAAATATACGAAAACTACTTAACTACTAACACAATACTAGTATTAAACTTACTAGCAACATTTTAAGAATTAAATATATAATTAATGGATCAATGAAATGAATTTAAATTTAGAGATTCGCTACCCTAATCTATTTAACAAATCTCCTAAACCTCATATCATTCCACATATAAATTTCTAATCCATTAATTACATACAAACCCTAAGTATTAGGTCTAATATCTTATTATCAAATATATGAACTCAAATTCACTTGGGGTTTGTTATCCCAATTTGATTAACAAGACCTCTACATAAGGTAATCATCTAACCTAATTCATATCATCTTCACATGTAAGGAAATCTAATAACAATAGATATGAACATGAGAACTCTTCAATTTCACATCCTAATCAAAGATAGTATTCCAAGAGATCATGTATATTAGTCCTTTAGTTCAATTCAAGCATACTAACTTGTAGACATGCAAGAAGTAACATAACTACACAATTCTAAGTTTTAAATTAAACCCTAATTTCAATCATCTTATACAAGACAACCACTAGTCATTAGAATAATTCATAGCTCCAATTCAAGAATCTCAAAATAATTTAGCCAACACAATTCAACTACAAAATTCAGAACTTACTACACATCTTATACCTATTCTACAGCAACCAAACTTACTACACATCAACAAACCCTTACCTGTATGGGTTGTGGCTGTCAAAAACTCAACAGATGTGGATGGAGGTGATCGAAGTAAAGACTGAAACAAGTTGTAGCAAGAAAGTCTAAATTCATCAACAATTGATCCAAACTACACAACCCAAATTGCTCACTAAAGCCACCCTTACCTTCACTGATGATAGTTAGCCGGAGCTTGAACATAACCCACTTGGCCGGATGTATACACTGAGATGTTCGGAAATGGCCTGGATAATAACCAACTGACATATCCAACCAAATCTGTGGCCGGAAGAATTGTGATGGCAACAATCAACCGGAAGAAGGTCTAGGGCAGAGGGTGGCCGGATCTATGGCTGATGACCGGAGCAGATTAGAAAACATCTTGCAGTTGGCTGACGACCTAGGTTGCTGGCTGAAAAAATAAAGGGTTTTTTGATCAATCCCAAGATTGGCTGGAAAAACTTGAATCAACAGCATCCATTATCGAAGAAAGAAGAAGATGAAGTCTTACCCTAGCTCTGACCGCCGACGATGGTGATCTAGAGGAGAGGTGGTCATGACTTGCCAGTGGTAGGGGGCTGGCGATGGTGAGGGAAAAGAACGGAAGATCGATAGTAGTCCTGCCCTGGTAGCGGCGACTGTAGGGTTGCTGTCATGGTTGTCACGATGACGTCAAGGATGTCTGTTAGGATAATGAAAAGAAGAAATGGGGGGGGGGGATCGAGAGCAGAGAAGGGAAAAGAACAACGACGGCGCTGTAGTGGCCGAAGTTGAGGCAACGCTGGTGGCGATGTGTGAGGGGAAGCTCGACGACAATGGGGAGAAGATAAGGGCTCGGGAATTGATTTGAGGGAGAAGAGGAAAGGGTAGGTTTATATATAAAAAAACTTTAGGGTAATTAAATCAACTTAGGTTTTAATTGATTCAATCAACTCCCAACTAAATTAATATTTCAAACAGGCTTTCTAAAGCATATTATTTATATCCCCATGAACCTGTCATATTAGCTCCGTATATTTCTCGATTAAAACATATTATTTTACTATTTTAATTATTGTATTTAATATGTACAGAGCTCTATTTGAATTGAGGCGCCTTTATCCGAGTCAATCTGATCGGATCCGAGTTCAGCGCGCCTTATCAGCTTCCAGGCGCCTCAATCCCTTTGAGGGATTGAGGCACCTCAATCGCTAACGTGGCTCAACCTCATCGCAGCACGACTCTGACGAGTCTATCCCAACTCAGGCACCTCAATCCCTTTGAGGTGCCTGGTTGCTGACGTACGCTGACCAATCAGAGGCTGCCACCTCATGCTGCTCGCACTAAGGTCATTGAGGCGCCTCAATCCCTTTGAGGTGCCTCAATCCCTTTGAGGTGCCTCAATCCCTTTGAGGCGCCTGGTTCGTCTTGAGGCACCTGAATCCTTCCAAGCGTCTGGTTAAGCAATTTATAGGCTTCAACTTCTGCATCACAATGTTAGCACAGATAAAATATATAGTAGAAGAAATAATATTTGACAGTGTCGGGACTATCCAGTTTTGACTTTTAGATTTTCAGTAAAATCCTAGGTCGAACCGACACCTATTGTTTTCTCAACAGGGAACGCATCCTCACCTACTCTTCTCAGAAGAGTTTACCTATTACCAAACATCTAGACCTCCAGACTGTTTGGACTTTCACTCAACATCCGATCTTGACCTCCGATATTTTTTGCTAGATGTCCGGTCCTCGACCCGCCTAGACTCCTGCCTGGTGTTCTTGGCCCCTAAGGCTTTCCGCCTAGTGTCCTCAACCCCTAAGACTTCTGTCCGGTATCCTTGATTTGCCAAGACTTCTGCCTAGTCCCTCGGACCAGGACTTCATTGCCCAATCTTCTTGATTAGGACTTCTTGCCCAGTCCACTCGACTAGGACTTCGTTACCTAACCTCAACTATGATTTTCACCTTGCCTAAGTTCCCTTAGGACTTTGAGCTTCCTGCACACTCAGTCAGATTCATCAGATAATAACAAACCTTAACTTTGAACCTTTGTCATTTATCAAAACATAGGTTCGATTAGCTGATACTTCCAACACCAACAATCTTCCCCTTTTTGATTTATGGCAACCTAGTTCAAAGTTAAGAAAAGAAAACACCTTTAAATACAAGACAATCAAAGAAAAGATTTATAAGTAAAACTAAAGTAGGTTGCT
>JBBUKS010000104.1:3254235-3273552 GCA_038050645.1 Hedychium gardnerianum | reverse complement strand
ACGACACCAAACAAGAGATAGACACCAAAAGAAAGCGTGTTGTCCGGCCCCGAAAAGGGGGTTGTTCGTGTCTTTTGCCTCGCTGTTCAACATCTATAATTTGCTATCGATGAAGTATGAAGTACCCCAAGGGGTCGGGGATCCAGTAGTAATGTTTGCTCACTGAAATAGAGGTTGAAGGAGGCCGGGAAGAGGCAAAACGTCGGCGGAAAACAAGCTATCCCACCGGCTCTTCCTTGCTTGGAACAGTGGTGGCCGGCCGGAGAAGGATCCTCCGGCATCTTGCTGGCCGGTCGGAGGTGGCTGGCCAATGGGTGATGGCCGGAGCTTGGGGAGCGGCGGACCAAAGGACTTCTTCCATTGGTGTTGGGTAGCACAAGGAGAAGAGATCAGAGAAGAAATGTGAGGATTTTGGAAACTCTTTCCAAAACTTAAACCCAATTTTATTCCAAATAGAATTCCTCTTCCAATACCTAAGCCTCCTCATGGAGGGGAGGTATATTTATACACCTCCTTAATGACTTGGAGAACAAGTCATCTCCTAAGCTCAAACTTATTAAGCCTTAACCAAAATTTAGCCCATTAAGCTCTTGGTTTGGTTCAAAGAGAAGCAAGTTCAATAATCAAACCAAACCAATTTGGTTTATTATTAAACCAAAGAGGATCCAACACATCTTCAAAAGATATGACTCATTCGTGCTTTCATTTCAACAAATAACTTTCCATATTTATCATTTGTTTGGCCCAACCAAACTTTGTCTCTCTCAATTTGAGAATTCAATTCCCAAACTCGTTTTAAGTCTTTCAGATAAACTTGTAGTATGTGTGACTTTATAGGTTCCCGGTTATGTTGGACATTCATAATTAATCATTAATTATAGAATGATCATGAGTGACACCTAGTAGTAAATCATGATGCTTAATTGATCGAAAAGTTAACGGTTGATTCTAAAACCACTTTTGAACCTTTTAGCAGCTACAATGAGTCGTGTCTCATTTCTTTCACTCATCTTATACCCACTTGGTTTAGGACATAGTCTATGTGTTAGTCCCCACTATGCTAACTACGTCACACCTATCCCAAACAATACTTTCTTATCTTGTGGATTCAAATTACTCAGATATGTATCCAAGAGTCCCGTACTCTTGACATGTGATGCTTTAGCTAGACTTCGAGTAATAATCATGACAAATGATCGTAGGGTATACATCCCCTTATAAGGAGTGGTGAATCCTTCGTTGGCTATACAATCATCTTCGAACACTTTGACTTATACCCAATCATCTCGGGTCCACACTTCTTCGGAGATACTTACTTAAGATGTCAAAGTATAAGTTTCCATGACCAAGATAACTTGAATACCTCAAGTCTAAGGAAACTCGCACTAAGCTGCACTAAGATCTGACATATCTATATATGTAGAGAAGTATGTGAAGTCTCATGGCAGGTCACTCCAATGAACTAGTTACCATTAACTAGCATCCACGTTTAACTCTCGACATCCCAATGTCTCCAGCCAGTGAGGAGCGACTGCTTAGACAAGCCAAAGAGTATAACTCGTATTAGTCTCACAGAATTGATGATGTCCAAATTCATCAATTCATCGACTAGGGGTAGTTTCAATATATTTATAATTACACATGTAGAGATATTCACTAGTTGTGATCCAATCACAAGTTCTCTCATGCTATGAATTGTATTGTGGACTTTCATAACTGAGTTTAAGATCTAATCATGTACATAGAAAATATGTACTCAATTAGTGAAATTTTATTTATCTAATAAATAAGTACAAATCATAAGGTCTTAGGACACCTCTCAAATATAACATATTCCCACTTAGCCTAATGCCAATCTTTATGGTATCCATACCATACATCTGGACGTGACTCTCAAACTTACTTTGTGATAGAGCCTTTGTCAAAGGATTCACTAGGTTTCCTTCGATGGGAATCTTCTCAATTTGTATTTCTTTCCTACTAATGATCTCTCTGATCAAGTGATAGCGACTGTTTGGATCGCTGGTGAGACCTGGGTTCCTTTGCCTGAGCAATGGCTCCAGTGTTGTTGCAGTAAACTGGTAATGCTTCAATAATGATCGGAACCACTCTAAATTCAAATATGAACTTCTTGATCCAAACTGCTTCTTTTGCTGCTTCCGAAGATGCAATGTATTCTGCCTCAATGGTAGAATTCGCAATGGTGTCTTGCTTGGAACTCTTCCAATTAACTGCGCCTCTATTTAATGTGAATATATATCTGGACTGGGACTTGGAGTCATCCTTGTCAGTTTAGAATATGGCATCCCTATATCCACGTGTAACTATATCACCATCTTCATATACCAATAACACATCCTTAGTTTTTCTCAAATACTTAAGAATTGTCTTGACAGCCGCCCAATAATCCATTCCTGGATATGACTGGTATCTGCTCATAACACTCAGAGCGTATGATACATCGGGCCAGGTACATAACATAACATATATGATAGATCCTATTGTTGACGCATAGGAAATTTTACTCATGCAAATCCTCTCATCTTCTGTGCGTGGACACATATACTTTGAAAGGTGAATCTCATGTCGCATGGGTATAAAACCTTTCTTGGATTCTTCCATGCTAAATCGTTTTAGCATACATGATAGATCCTATTGTTGACGCATAGGAAATTTTACTCATGCAAATCCTCTCATCTTCTGTGCGTGGACATATAGACTTTGAAAGGTGAATCTCATGTCGCATGGGTATAAAACCTTTCTTGGATTCTTCCATGCTAAACCGTTTTAGCACTTTGTCTATATATGTAGACTACGAAAGACCAAGCAACCGTTTTGATTTATCTCTATAGATTTTAATCCCAAGGATGTCATCAACATAAAGGACTAGGAATACGATCGTACTCCCACTAGGAATACGATCGTACTCCCACTAACCTTCTTGTACACATAAGATTCGTTAGAATTTTGTGAGAAATGGATATTCCAACTCCTGAATGCTTGCTTCAATCCATAAATGGATCGCTGAAGCTTGCATACTTTATTTTTGTCGACAGATGTGAAACCTTCGGGTTGTATCATATACACTTCCTTAGGTATATTTCCATTAATGAAACTTGTTTTCATATCCATTTGCCATATCTCATAATCATAATGAGCTGCTATGGTCAGGAGTATCCGAATGGACTTAAGCATAGCTACTGGTGAGAATGTTTCGTCATAGTCAACACCTTGCTTTTGACAATAGCCTTTCACCACTAATCTTGCTTTGTAGGTAATCACATTACCATCCATGTCAGTTTTCTTCTTGAAAACCCACTTGCACCCAATAGGCGTAACGCCTTCGGGTGGATCAACCAAGTTCCAAACTTAGTTCTCATATATAGAATCCATTTACAACTTTATGGCTACTAGCCACTGTCCCTTTCTGAGCTTTTTAGAACTTCTTCATAATTAGTAGGTTTCTCATCCTCAATGAGCAATACTCATTTAATTCTCTTATGAGAAATCTATATCTCTCAAGAATCGTATGTATCCTACTAGTTCTACAAAGAGGTGATGTTACAATAGGTTCAACCGATGGCTCATCACTATGAGTAATTGATTGTGGTTCTTGACTAGGCATCTCTTTAGTGTCTATTGGAATCTCTTGAACTTCCTTAAGTTCAATCTTACTCTCACTGGTTTCCTGCAAGAGAAACTCTTTCTCTAAGAATACAACATGCCTTGAAACAAACACCTTTTGTTCCAAGGGATGATAGAATTGGTAACCATTTTTTTCCTTAGGTAACCAATAAATAGACACTTATCAGACTTAGCATTTAGCTTGTTTGATACAATTCTCTTTACATAAGCAGGACAACCCCATATCTTCAAGTAAGATAGATGAGGTTTCTTAGTAGCCCATATCTCATATGGAGTAGTAGAGATTACCTTAGTCTCATGGGTATAACCCCAAAAGGATTTGGGAAGATTTGTGCGATCCATCATAGACCTAACCATGTCTAACAAGGTTTGGTTTCGCCTCTCTGATATACCATTATGGTGTGGTATATAAGGCGGAGTCCATTGAGACAATATTCCATTATCCCTCAAATAATCTTGAAACTCTTGGCTTAAGTATTCACCACCTCGATCGGATCAAAGTATCTTAATACTTTTACCAAGTTGTTTCTCTACTTCATTTCTGAATTCTTTAAACTTTTCAAAGGCTTCAAACTTGTGTTTCATCAAATACACATACCCAAATTGTGAGTGATCATTGATGAAGGTAATGAAGAAGCTATAACCTCCTCGTGAATGAGTTGACATTGGTACACATACATCAATATGTATGAGACCAAGCAACTCTCCCACTAGTTCACCCTTTTCAGAAAAAGGCAACTTTGTCATCTTGCCCTTTAAGCATGAATCACATGTATCAAATGAATTCAATTCAAATGATTCTAAAATTGCAAGTCTTTGCAATTCGGACATGCATTTCTTGCTTATATCGCCAAGGCGACAATGCCACTAGTAGGAGGTTAACTGATCATCTTATCGAGCACGCTTGTTGCTCGCTTCGATATTGAATACGTCACTGGATATATCTAATGCGTAGATGCCATTACATAAAGTTCTAGTACCATAAAGAGCTCCATTTAAAGTTTTGTAACAACTATTATTACTAAAAGTCAAATGGATACCTTTTCTATTTAAATAAGAAATAGAAATAATGTTCTTTATTAATGCAGGAATGAAATAACAATTATCCAGTTCTAAGACAAGTCTACTAGAAAGCTTCAACAAATATGTTCTGATGGCCACAGTTGCAACTTTTGCTCCATTACCAACTTGTAGATTTGATTCTCCCTTGACAAGTCTTCTACTATTCCTTAGGCCCTGTATGTCATTACATATATGTGAGTCATACCAGTATCCAATATCCAAGTGTCTGAGAAAATAACATGATAATCAATAATGAAGATACATGAAGCAGTTGGGGCATCGGATGCCAATTTCTTCTTCAGCGACTCAAGATAGATCTCATAGTTTCTTCGCTAGTGACCCATCTTGCCACAATGGTGACATGTGCCCTTTTGTGTCGGTTCTTCTTTCTTAGCCTTTTTCTTTCCTTTGGCTTGATGCTTTGACTTCATCTTAGAACCTTTCTTAGAGGAATCAAGTAACATCATAGTCTTCAGTTCTTTCTTAATAGAAGACTCCACAGTCTTGAGCATGTTGATCATCTTGGGAATGGTGGACTCAAGATGGTTCATCTGATAGTTCATCACAAATTATGAAAAACTATTGGGTAAACTATGCATAATTAAGTCAATACTTAATTCGTGATCCATCGCAAAACCAAGTGATCCTAGCTACTCAATGTATCCATTCATCTTTAGTACAAATTGCACCGTAGATGAACCCTCCTGCATCTTTGAGTAAAAGAGAAGCTGAGATCAACACGTGCCATGGACTCCAAGATGGATGATGATGATGTTGAGACTGGTCGACGCTTCCTCTCCCATGGTCTATATGGAAGATGAGCTATCGACCGGAGTATTCTTGATGAGAGATCTTTTGGTACACACGAGAGTGATGGTATTCATGAGAGCACCTATACTCCATAGATCCCTTCACAGATCTGACACTTCGTCAGACATGACATGTGTAGGAATCTTTGGTTCTTTTGTATGTAGGTGCATCCCTTTGATGATATTTATTTACCTTTCATCAAAAAAAAGTAAAAGAGAAGCTTAGAGATCTCGAACCTTTCGGATCTAGCTTGCTCATTGAAAAGCTCACGAAGATGATAGATAATCGTATAAGCATCCATATGCTCATGTTGGTTCTGAAGCTCAGGGGTCATCGAGGCTAGCATTATGCAACCTCAGAATCAGTCATATGCTTTTAATGGGCCAACATTTGGTCCGAAGTTGCATCATCTGCCAGATTAGTGGGAAGAGGCTCATCAAGGACATATGCAAGCTTTTCCACCTTAAGAACAATTCTTAGGTTTCTAAGCTAGTCTAAGATGTTTGGCTCAGTTAGTTTGTTCGTGTTCAAAATATAACACAAATTCATAGACGTCATGATCAATCGATTAACTTAGAAATACAAAATCGAGCAAAATGAGAGAGATGATTTATTTCGTAAAGGTAAAAAATTTACACATAAATAGGAAATCCCACTTACTTATTAAATTCAAGAGCCCTTACTTTAAATTCGGGAGATTGTAGGTTTTCTCCAAGTGGATTGATATCAACTATTGATAAGAACAACCTTGACATTGGACCAACAAACCATTCTTAGCTCTAGTGGTATGCATCAAGTATACCGATTACATATCACGTATATGTAACTATCATATTATGCTATCAACTAATTATTATTCGCATAAACATCGGGTTATTAACACATTAATAAGTATACATCAAATGTATATCACCCAACTTCACCTCTATCCACGTTGACCTTGGCGTTGACACAACAAATCAACGCTTCAAGTTAAAATCAACCTGTTAATCATGAGATCATATCTCTATGGTTAGAACATATTTAATTTCAGGTTGAGCTTGGCATTAGTCTAACAGCTCAAACAAGAAATCAAATTCTGGTTCTTATCATATTAATGGAAGGTGTAGGCTTTAATATTTTTTTCATAAGAGATTTAGGTCTCATCTTCTTTTTCATGCAAATGTGCTACCTACATGACATCAAACGCATGACATAAATGATGACATATCACATCGCATGCATGACATAATTACATCTATTCATGGCATAATTATAAAAATTAATTAATGAATCTACATGACATAATTAATTAATGCAACTACATGGCAAATAATATGACATGATGATGGCATTAGTGATGTCATAGTTGTCAAAATATAATTTGTAAATAAAATATGATTAAGAATCTAATTTCTATAAATCAAGATTCCTTTAATTAAATTAGGAAATAAATTTCTAAAATTTAATTACATATTTGTTAAATATGATAATTTAAAATAATAAAATAATATGTGTTAACATGGAAATAAAATTTATGGAATTTATTGTGAATTTTTGGAGATTTTTCTAGATTTAATTGGAGCTAATTGGAGAAGTTTATGGGGATATAAATAATAAACTTTTGAGAAGCCTATTTGGAAAACCAATTAAACGAGAGTTGATTGATTGATTTAAAGCTAAGGTTGGAAATATTTAACCTAAAGTTTAATTACAAATGCCTAAGTGGAAGTATTTAACCTAAGCTCTAAATTAATTAATCTAAACCTAAACATATGAAACCTAAGTTCATTTGTTTCTCCTCATCAAATGTCGATCTCCTCTCCTTATTCACCTGATCACCGTAGTCGGCCTCTGCCCGTGATCTTCTCCTCGCGAACTTTCACCGCCGGCCTCCTCATCGACCGCAACCCACCGCCGGAGGTGAAGTGGATACCCTTCCTCCAGCGATCCACCTTCTCCACCTCACCGATCGCCACTGACCTCATCGCTAATCAGCCGCAACCAAGGAGGGACCAGCACACCTCACTAGTGCTTTTCAGCCATGGAACAGGTCAGATCTAGCCATCCTCGATCCCTATGTTCTTTTCCCTCATCTCCTCCCAAAGTCAGCCACAACTGGCAGGTCTTCCCGGTGCCGCCTCTCCCTCTTTTCCCGCAACTGCCGACCAAGCCCTCTGCCCTAGTCGTCGCCGCCGACCTCTTCGGAGGAGTGGAGCCCCTGACCATCAGCCAACTTTGGATTTCTCTAACCCTTTAGTGATCAACCCCCCAAGTTCCAGTCGAGCTCTCCTCTTCTCGGGCCATCACTGTCGGTTGCATCCACTGCCATCGCTCCTTTATCGCCTGTTCTGGTCCCCTCTCTCCATGAGTCGCTACTGGAATAGTGAACGACCGTCGTCCGGCCGTCGTGAGTCAAGACCGGAGAGGAAGAAGTAGACCATAGGGTAACAAATTCATTTACTTAACTTTATTTGTTCAATTTAATTAATCTTTTTAGTGGTGATTAACGGAGTATCCATCATTAACACTAGTTTTAATCGCATTTAAATTAGTTATTGGGATTGATATGTGGATTGGGGAATTATGTAATGAACCTCTATACCTAATTGGTTCTATTGTTCTATTATTCAAAAATCGATTGATTAATTGGTAGGATTGATGGAATCAATTAAACTGGGGTTTGTAAGTTAGTTAAGTTAGTTTCGTATTAGTTTGGTAAATGCTTAGTGTTTGATTTTTGATTTGTGCCAGCAAAGTCAAGCCCTTGTTTTCGGCCAGTCACTGTACCGACCACCCGCTGTGTTGCCGACAGATCTGAACTCTGTGGATTTGATTATCACTGATAATAGGTAAGATTAGTTGTGATTTGGTGTTATGGTTAGATTATGGTTTGTCTGGTATGATGGAGGAATTTGTGTAGTAACATTATGTTATTTAGTTTCACGTTATTGGATTGGAAAGTGCATTTGGAATTTAGGTTATGATATGTGGAATGAGGGAGGTGTGTAGATATTGGCCATCTTGAGATTACATGTATGTAGATACGTTGTAAATGAATTGGGGTATAATATGTTCATATTTGTGTAGATGTGTTATTAATTGATTGGATGTTAGGTTGATGTAGCTAAATACATGATTTGTAATAAATGAATTTGGATTGAAGAAGATGAGTAGTTCTTAGATAATTTTATCTTTGAATTATTAAGCTTGCCAATGTGAAGGGATAGTGATTGATTTGTTTTGCCCTATGTGAAGTTTAAAGTTATGTTATATGATTAGGGTTTCTTATTTGGATTGTGAAATTTAAGATGAAGGTGGTTATGTTACGTTACTTGGTTTCACCTTCGTGGATTGTACTTAAGAGGATTGATGTGGGGATTAGGGATTGATTCAATTAGGGTTTTCCCTAAACGGTTTAGAATTTGTTTTAGTCCTTGGATTCGTAGTGAAACTCGATGGTAATTTACATTCTTCGATACAGAACACTGATTCGGGAAAAGTACCTAGACTTGAGGATTATTCGTCATGACCTAATTGGAGGCAGGTATTTCTATCCTTGTCTCTTTATAGTACTTTGTACTTAGTGCATGAGTATTATGAATTTGATTACCTTAAATCTATTCATATTATTTCTTATTTTGGACGCTTACATGCTTGATCTTGAAATTAGTTTATTATGATTATCCATGCAGTCTCGTTCTATTGATTATCTGTAATTGGTAGTGGTACACACATGTACGGTTTGTATCACAATTGGGTGCTTGCGTGTTTGGAATGTACCGTAGGTCATTGCACAAGTGTATGGTGTGTTTCATAGGTGTCCACCCTATATGAGTTTATGACACTGTATTATGGTATTTGCCTTATGTGATGCTCATTTCATCTGTGTGTGATGCTTATATCATTTTGCACTACATCTATTGCATGCTGACGACCATTGTCTCCCTTGTGATCGAGAGAGTCGTCAGTTATATTCTTGCCAACTCGGCCACTTGGGTAGTGGTAGCTGGAGTGGAGCAGTTTCTCTTGTCGGGGTGCTCAGCCACTTGGATAGTGGTAGCTAGAGCGTCGTATCGACAAAGACCCCTTGTTGTAGCTAGATAGCTACCTTACATTCTGACCACTTGGCCACTAAGAGTAGTGGTAGCGGGAGTGCGATTAGTGTCACCGTCCTGCCCCCTCGGCCACACAGATATCGTGGTAGCTGGAGGGGTACGCCGGAGTGACCATCTTTGCATCTGACCACTCAACCACTTGGGGTAGTGGTAGCTGGAGTGCGATCAGTGTCACCGTCCCGCTCCCTCGGCCACACTGATATTGTGGTAGCTGGAGGGGTACACCGGAGTGACCATGTTTTGCATATGCATTTGATGTGTGCTGCATATGCATTTTGGTTTTTCTGTTGCACTTTCATATGATGACTGTGCATTTGATTGACTTATGTACATATGTTTAGCTGACTCTCCTATGTCTGAGATAGTTTCATGGGTTGAAGTTAGGTCTTATACCTAATACATGACTGAATTAGAATGGTAGACTTGTATCATTACGTTGTATAGAGATGTTGAACTATTCTGCAGAGTTGTTCTTATGTATGGTTTATGATCATATATATATATGATAGAGTACTTTCTGCGAGACTGTATGTTTTTC
Source organism: Hedychium gardnerianum (assembly GCA_038050645.1). Lineage (NCBI taxonomy): Eukaryota > Viridiplantae > Streptophyta > Magnoliopsida > Zingiberales > Zingiberaceae > Hedychium > Hedychium gardnerianum. The sequence continues at coordinate 3,263,400 of JBBUKS010000104.1, read as the reverse complement.
TTAATTCCCTATTGTTGTTACTATTATGCACTATCTATCTTATACCCGCTGAGTATTCCTTTGTACTCACCACCCTTATTTCTATTGTTGTTTCCTTGTTAGCAGGATTATGATTGAGTCGCTTGGAGGTTGCTGCCAGTGTCATCCCTCTCACATCGAGTTTCCGATGTATTCTCATTTTATGATGGTTTGTTTTAGCTTCCGCGTTTGGTTAATACTCATGTGTTGTATTAAGTAAATTTGTATATGAATTTCGAATTTGTTTATGATCATGTCTTGGTGTCATAAGCTAGGCCGACTCACAATAGTATGTTTTTGGTTTTCTGGTCATGTAGACCATTTTTACTATTTAGTTCTATCATTTGTACTCTGCATGATTGTGCATATCCGGATAGGATATTTTTAACATCTATTACACTACGTGGATGTGAATACCCGAGTGGGGTATATTTGTTCATTTGTTTTGTAATTATGTACCAGGAATTTGTCCACCCTTACAGGAGAGGTGTTGTCTATTTTTCGACGGATAAATATACTCCCGGGGCGTGACAATTTAATTCTGAGTTATTTAATTTAATTAGTTTTCAAATTTTCAAATTAGATTTATCTTGATAATTATTTTGATTATTAGTTAATTTTGAATTAATTAAATTTAAATTATTTAATTTAGATTTATCTTGATCGAATAAAGAAAAGATTTTGTTTAAATTATCATTAATTTTATCTAGATTTAAATTGAATTGGTCATTTTCTTGATTTAGTTTATTATAAATATTAATTAATTTTAAATTATTTATGATATAATTATTCAAATCAGAATTATTTTATTAATTAAATTTTTATTTAATTTTTAATTATTAAAATTAATTAGTTTTTTATTATTCAAGTAAAATTTATTCTCATGGTTAACTAAATCTAGGTTTACTTGGTCAAATACATTATCTAAACAAAAATTACTACTAACATGCATCTCAAAAGGCTCTTTTTTTTAATTCGTAAATTTACCAACCTGAAAAGCTTCCCCTAATTCTGTTGAATTTTTCTTCGTCTTCTTCTTCGGGCACTGACTCTTGTAACTGTTGTAAGTACCTCGGATTAGTTTTGATGTTGATTAACCGAGTTATGTTAGACCCTCTGTATTTGATGTCTTGTGTCTAAATGTGCAAGGACTTAGGAATACAAGAAGTCGAGTGGAAGACGCAACGAGCGAGAAGGATGACACGGGAAGGGAGTCAACGGGCTCGGTGCATCTGAGGGACGAGGAGCTGCGAAAGATTATACTGGTGGAGCGAGAAGGACAAACATGGTGCATCCGATGGACGAGAAGCCGGGAGGAAGTCATCTCGAGAAGAAGGTCGGAGTTGGATTCGAGTGAGCTCAACTCTTGACGATTACTGCATCACCCATGCGAACGGAACGAAGAATGGTCAACAACTATAGTTGACCATTCCAGGCACCTCCATTGAATGGAGGCTCCCTGATGACTCGAGGCACCTCAGTTGTATAAAGGCGCCTCGGATGCCAGCCGTTAGAGGCGCCTCAGACGACTCAAGGTGCCTCAGATGCCCAGAGAGCTGTTATGGAGTGGATAAGTAACAGAATCCACGTTAGCTGACTCAAGGCACCTAAGATGGTTCAAGGCACCCCCAATCCGCCAGATCAGCAAATGAGCCATTGCGACGAGGATAAAGTTTGTCACACTCCGGAGGTATACTTGTATGACGATACGGACGGTACCCCCTTGTGATAAATGATAGATACAGCATGATATAAGCCCACATAAATGATAAAAGCACAAACCCACACAAAATAACAATAACTAAAATGACAAGATCAAAGACATAACCAAACCACTCAACTGCAAATAGCTAAATGTGCGTGTCGGCATGGCTTAACATAGCAAACAAACCATCCAAGACAAAACACCAAAAGTAAATCAAAATCCAAACAAGCGTTCACTTATTACAATATAAGTGCAGAAAACCAAAGGTTCAATGAAATGCGAAAGAAAGTAATGCCAATATGACATGGGAAGGGCGGACAATATCTCCAGGCGACACATATATCCTTGATCTGATACATGAGGAATGTAAATACAAATAGGGGGTAGTGAGTCCAAATGACTCTTCGGATATAAGAAAGATAGTACATAATATTTAAACAGTAGGGAGATCAAAGGTACATGCAATCTCACAAGAAACTTTACCAAGACTAGATCAAGGTACAAAAATATAATAGAATTTGCTATAGTACTACATATAATCACCAAGTAGCATATACATGACATTAACAAGTCTGACATAGTCTAACTAATGTCACAACCCTATCTCCAACATATGTACAATATCATAGACATATGTAAAGTATATGTATATGTAAATACATCTTACAAGTGCAACACACATCTCATGCATTTGCAAAACACATCATATGCAAGTGCAACACACATCTCATATGCATATGCAACACACAACAAATGCATAAGCATGGTCACTCTTGCATACTACTCTAGCTACCACGACATTTGTATGGCCAAGGGGGCAGGACAATGACAACTATACGCACTTAAGCTACCACTACTTTGAGTGATCGAGTGGTTAGGATGCAAAATAGCTATCTAGCTACAAACAAGAAATGCCTTTGCTTGCATGGAACTCCAACTACCACTACCTAAGTGACCGAGTGGGAATGACAAGACAAGTTGCTCACCACTCCAGATACCACTACCTAAGTGGCTGAGTGGGCAAAAATATGACTGATGACTCTCTCAACCACAATGGAGACATAGTCAACAGCATGCAATGGATAATAAAAATGAGCATCACACACATATGCAAGCATCACACAATATGATAAATACCACACCACAATATAATAAGTTTCACATAAGGTAAACACCTATGAAACATGTCATACACATGTGTAATGACTTACAATACACACCACACACGTGTGTACCAAACTATGTTATACACCATACATGTGTATACCACTACCAAACATGGATAATCAAGAATAATAAGATTGCATGGATAACAAATAGATTAACTCAAGGTTCAAGTGTCTAAGTATCAAAAGAAAGAAATGACATGAATAAAATTAATGTATTTAAACTATCTATCAATATCAAATCTCATGGACTAGATAAATGTACTAACAGAGAAAAGGATAGAAGTACCCGTCTCCAAATAGTAGAATGCCCTAGCTTTCCTTAGATCTGATGCTCTATCTCAAATTCGGATCCTACAGGTAGAAATACAAAAACTACTTAAGTACTAAACTAATACTAGAATCAAAACTCACTAACTAAATTATGCAGATTAATCATCTAATTAATGGGTTGAATAGAACCAATTTAGGAATAAAGGTTCATTATCCTAAACCCATTAACGAATCCTCTAAATCCATATATCAACCCACATATCATATCTTAAATTTCTAAATCAATTTCCAATCCATTAACTACATGAACCCTAGAGATTAGGTCTAAACATAACAACTTATTTAGGTAATGTTAACCCTGATCCATAGATTTATATCATAATTAGTAATCACCAATGAACCAATACATGTATTAATCAAGGGTTAAACCAACCAAAATTAACCCTAAATAACACTTACCCTACTAGTGGTGGGCTGTCGGCTATGGTAGGGTGGTCGAAGTTGTGAGCTGGCCGGTAACAGGTTCAAATCTAGTTTGATTTGTAGTTGGCTAGTGACACTGAAATGGCCAGAGCTAAGGTGGCCGGCAGCTGACCTCCAGAATAGAAGAAATCAGATATGGGTTGTGGCCGACGACATTAGAATGGTCGGGAGTTGGATCAAACCTAGGTGAGAAAAATTTGGCCGCCGGCGGTGAGGGTATGACGGCGTTGGGATCACCGACTGTGCATTGAGGAAGAGGAGGAGATAAATCGAGGTTGCTCCTCTCCGATCACGGCCCGACCTTGGTTGTGGGCTATGGCCGACTATAACGGGTGTCGACGGCTGACCTCTAGAGGAGAAAAGATGTTAAATATAGTGAAACAAATTAATAATATGAGATAATAGAAATTTAATTTATAGAATTTATTAGGAATTTTTGAAAAAAAAAAATTTGGATGTAATCGGAGTTAATTGGAGAAGTTTACGAGGATATAAATAATAGGCTTTTGAAAAGCCTGTTTGGAATAGCAATGAATGGGAGTTGATAAACTTAATTAACCTATAGTTTATAAATTCAAACCCTAAGTTGAATTGATTAAAAACCTAAGTTCTAATATATACCTAATCTTTTCCTTTTATCTTCACTCGACATCCCCTCATCACCCGATACCTTTTTCCCCCAAAGCCACGTCCGATTCTTCTTCTCTGCTTCCTCATTCGAGCATCACCATCGATCCCCCTTTCTTCTCGATCTTCTTCTTCTTCTTCTCTCTCGCTCCGTCCATCCTAGATTAGTCGACAGCCATCAGTCGGCCACCAGCCAGCTCCCCCTATTGCTAGTTGCAGCCGGTGGCCAACCTTGATGCTCCTGTGGTCAGTCCACAGCCGGAGGCTAGCCACGGGTGCCTATTCTCCTGATTTCCCTGATTTTTTTTTGATCTCCTCCAACTTGCCATAGTTGAGCCCGATCCACCACTATTGTAGCCCTCTTCGACAATGCTGAGCCTTATCGACAACCATCTTTCCTTTTTTGATGTCGAGCCAGTCATCGACGGTCCCTGCTCTAGCCAGCATATATCTGTACATTGCTGCCAGTTATCGTCGATGGCCAGATCCAGAGTTTTGGCTATTGTGGGTTCGGTTTGCCACTATTCCAGCCACTAATTCAGTTATTTACAGTGTGGTTGACAGTTGTTCCAACCACTTTGACAATTTCGGCAGCCCACCAGTTTAGGTAAGGGGAAGTTTAGTGATAATTTGGGAAGTTAGGATTTGAATTGGTTTGTAGTAATTTTGTATCGATTTCTGATTGAGTTGAGACCATCTTGGTATAGTTTCCAAAATTGGGCCAAATTGCTCCGATCACACCCATCCACATCTATTTTGGCTGCAACAACTCAATTAGGTAAGGGTTTGTTGATGTGTAGTAAATTTTGAAGTTGGTAGTTGGGTTATGTTGGTTATATTATCTTGAATTGGAGCTATGGATTGAATAAATTACTAGTAGTTGTCTTGTATAAGAGGAATTTGGAAGTTGGATTTGTGTAGTTGTAATTATGTTGTGGTATGATCTATGATGGTAAGTAATTGCATGTTCAGTGTTATTCTATATATATATTTTTTGGAATTGGAGAGTTTTTGATGTAGCATGGATTGATTGGATTGTTAACATGGAATATAGTCTGGTGGATTAGCTAATATTGGAATTCATTTGGCTTAAGGCTAGGGTTTGGATATAGAGGATGTAATGATGCTCTGTTGTTTGGATGTGTGGGGTTTGATCTCTGTTTATCATGCATGTTTATGTTGGTGAGTAATGGTATGGAGAATTTGAATCCAAATTGTGTCACTTGGTTGATCTTACATATTTGTTGTATTATGATCCTCGATTTGGACTTTAGGGATGTAGGTATATAACTTCATAGAGGATCTAACAAGATGTATAGATTCTATCTTTGGTAGGATTGTGAGGTTGAAGAGTTTATGTTCTTGTATCTTGTAGTAGTTGTTAAATTTATTTGGATGAGTTAAGATGTGAAATTAGTTGTTTACATATGTTTAAGTAGTGATGGATTGGTTATATTATCACTTGATGGCATAGGAGGTATTCTATCTATGGGAAATTAATACCTAAATAAAGTTGTTACGTTTAGGTTTGATTAGTAGGTGTTCTCATGTAGTTAAAAGTTTGGAAATTGATATTTGGGTTTATGAGATTTGTTAATGGAATTAGCGTAACGAATCTCTAAACCTAAATTATATCCATTTGATTCATTTATTTGTGTATTTAAAGAGTTTCGTATATTTGCGTATAGGATCCGGATTTGAGATGGAGCATCGGATCTGAGGATATTCGATATGACCTATTTGGAGGCAGGTACTTCTATCCTTGTCTCTTTAGAACCTTGAACTTAGTGTATGAATATTATAGATTTGATAGGTAGTGTTGATTATCTTAAATCTATTCATGTCATTTCCTACTTTGGATGCTTATATACTTGATCTTGAATTAGTCTATTTTGGATTATTCATGCAATCTCAGTACTTTGATTATCCTTAATTGGTAGTGGTACGCACGTGTATGGTGTGTATCGCAGTTGGGTGCATCTGTGTATGGTATGCATCGTAGGTCGTTACACACGTGTATGATGTGTTTCATAGGTGTCTACCCTATGTGAGTTTATTATACTATGTTATGGTATATAACTATATGTGATGCTTTCTTATGTGTGTGATGCTCATTTCATTATGCACTGCATACCACCTGCATGCTGATGACCATTGTATCCCTTGTGGTCGAAAGGGTCGTCAGTCATATTCCTGCCAACTCAGCCACTTAGGTAGTGATGTCTGGAGTTGAGCAGTTTGTCTTGTCGTACCGCTCGGCCACTTAGGTAGTGGTGGTTGAAGCGTCGTGCAGACAGAGATCTCTTATTGTAGCTCGATAGCTACTCTACATCCTGACCACTCGGCCACTCAGAGTAGTGCTAGCTGGAGTGTGATCAGTGTCACCGTCCCACCCCCCTCGGCCACAAAGATGTCGTGGTAGCTAGAGGGGTACGCCGGAGCGACCATGCTTTGCATATGCATTTGATGTGTGTTGCCTATACATTTGACTTCTGTTGCACTTGCATGTGTTGATTGTGCACTCGATGGATGTATTTGTATATATATTGATAACTCACCTATGTCTGTGATAGCTCCCATAGGTTGGAGTTAGGTTCTATACCTAATATTGGACTGTGTTAGAATATATAATAGTATTGTTATGCTAGTTGGAGATGTTGGGTTATATACCTGCAGAGTTGATCATATGTATAGTACTTGGTCATATATACATGGTAGAGTTCTTTCCATGAGACTGTATGTACCTTGATCTCTTACTGTTATATTTATCATGAACTATTTTTCTTATACCCGCGGAGTCATTTGGACTCACCACCCTTTTGTTGTGTCTATTATTTTCAGGTAACAGATAGATGGTCTATATTATCACGGGAGATCCTGTCCGCCTGTCCTGCGACTCATGGAGGATTTTTCGCATTTTATGTTTCTTTACACTTTATTCATTTTGTGTCTGCACTTATGTTGTAATAAGTAAATTATGTTGTGGGTTTTTGGATTCCTATTTGGTATCTGTTTTGGACTTTTTGTTGCGATGTTAAGCCGTGCCGACATGCACCTTATTTTTATCCGCATGTAGTTTGTTTTCTTATATGTTGATTGGTTGTTTGGATATGATTAACTACGTGGGTTTGGCTTGTGTAAGTCGTGTGGACTTATACCAAGTTATTCTATCACATTGTCACTGAGGGATACCATCCGTTTCGTCAGACAAGTATACCTCCGGGGCATGACACAAAGAGCACTAAGATCTATAGCATGTTATATATGATCGACCAATCAAAAAAAACTTTATGACAAACACAAGATGGACTTTGAAATAAAAAAGCGGCAATAGGCATACACTTAAACAATTAATCGATCCAAATTATATCTGATATCAGTAATAGAGCTACGAGTATCATGCAAAAACTAAATGTGGAGGTTAAATTTAGTGTCATAAAATTGGTTGGCTATTAAAACCATATCCCTCCATTTGTATGATTTTTATTCTTTTTTTGGTTGAGTCAAGCACTGTTTTTACATTACAAAATTGTCATTGTACCCAAACACTCTGTAAGAAATCACTTAGGTTTTTCCTAATGATGTTTGGGTCCATCCATGATTTATCCTTTACAATAGAACATCTCATCTTGTAATTCTCCTTTATCTCAAGGAAATATCAATGTTTCTAGTATACCAAAGAACAATCAATAAGTATCAAATTTTACTATAAATCATTCTAAATTAGATACTATGATTAATAAAAATCTAGAGTTCCTAATACGGACAAGCAAATATTTATGATCATATGAAAATTGCAAAAAAAATATATTTGATATTTAAAAAGACTAGCATTCTACTTTATGTTTATATGGATTAAAAATTTCTAATTCATGTTATTATCGAGGAAGAAGAAAAGAGTGAGGAAGAAATATTACCGACAAGTGAGGAGAAGGACATCCTATGAGAGAATCATCATCGAGTGAGGAGAAACGTGGAGCACTGATGAGAGAATGAGATCACGATGGCTAAGGTCTTTGAGAGATATTGGAAAGGAAATAGTTGATTAGGTCTTATAAATAAGGCATATAATTAAATAGATTAGTGTTGTCTAATTACAAAATGCGGCGAAAAAAATAAAATAAAATTAGGTCTTATAAAATGTGGTAGATAGAATTTCATATAAAATTAGGAATGTAATTAATGAGGAAATAAGAGATAAGTGGAAGGTGTAAATAGGGAGGTGGAATCGAAGCGACATGCATCTATTAATGTGAACACGCGTGATGGCAACGTTAAAATTGGTGGCTCATCAATTTCAAAGATTTTGTAAAAATAATGGGTCTTAATTTTATTTGAGCCATAGGCATAGACCTTAACGGCCTATACTTTAAGTTGGGCCTGATCGTAAAAATTGGACATCTGGGTTATAAAAAAAATACAGAAGGTTATTTTGGATATTAAATTATAAGTGGGGTATTGTTTTGTTAAATTTTAAAAGAGATGCCCTTTTTAATGATATATAATATGGGAGAAGCAGAAGGGTCACGTGACAGATGTAGGTGCTAGTCATAAGAGCGTCACCTTAGGTAGCTCGACAAGGAACCCAAGTTAGGCCCTCAGATCTCAGGGCTAGGTCACATAAGTATGGTCTGACTTGAATTGATCATAAGGGGAGGGCTCAGCTGTTAAATATGGAAATTAAAAATAGTTAAATAATGTGTGTTAATCGAGAAATAAGTTTATAGAATTTTTAGGATTTTTTTTGAATTTTAACTGAGCTAATATGACAAGTTTAAGGGGATATAAATAACAGGCTTTTAAAAAGTCAGTTTGTAATATCAATTAAGCTAGGAGTTAATTGAATTTATTAACCTAAAGTTGAAATTAAAACCCTAAGTTCATTTCCTTTTT
>JBBUKS010000104.1:3197624-3211063 GCA_038050645.1 Hedychium gardnerianum | reverse complement strand
TTTATTAATAATAGAATATGATACAAAAAGTCCTTAGTCAATCATCACATAATTGGCTCTAGGACTTCTACTAACAGCTTCAATGTCATATACAAGCACTCTAGAAGAAACAAAATAGCTCTGGTGGAACGAGTTCAAAGTAAGTTATCCCAATAAGTTTATATATGAAATTAAAGTTAATATAATCATTTGCTTTTTTATTGCAGTGGGTATTCACTTGGGACCCGGTTGAAGAGTTAGAAATTAAGAGATTTTTTAAGAAAAAAAATATGACGATCACATCCGCAACGTACTAAATCATGCGAAAATAAGGGAGGAAAAGCCTAACTACATCACCGAGGAGACTTGGGGCAACATTCTCTATTTTTGGAATTCTGAGGATAGCAGACGAAAGAGTCAACAGAATAAATCAAATCAAACTTATGATTCTAGAGAATCGTCTATGACTTATGCAGGAGGCTCAATAAATATTGATGAACATAGAGCAAGATTGGTATATTTTTTTTCAAATACTAATTTTTTAATATATTTCACACTATTTCATTATTTCTAATCTTCTTTTTTTAGACCAAGGGAATGTGAAGCAAGCAATTATTCATAGACACTTTCACCCACATATTCCAAAAAAAGACAAGACGTGGAGTGGGGAGAGGGTTAAAGCAATTATGATTTCTAATTTCAAAACTTTCAATTATTTATGCTCATTCTTTTTCCCTTCTTTAAAAGATTGGTTTATAGTAATATCTTTTATTGCAAATATATATATTGCTATTGTAAATTTATTTTAATTTTTCTCATGACAATACAAGAGAAATATAGTGAGCTAACACAAAGATGTTCGGGTGCTAGTGATGATAATGACGGATCTAAGCCCTCTGTTGGTGATGATATGAGTCTATGAATTGAGGCTACTGGTGGATTGAAAGGGGGAAGAATAGTTGGCATGGGTTCTTTGAGCATAAATTATAGAGTCGCTGGTACATCTTCTTCGACCCCACCAGTAGTAAGGGCTAAAATGAATGCATTAAATCAACAAGTTAGTCATTTAAAGGAGTTATTAGTGCAAAGGGGTAATGAAATTCAAGAGGCCCGCACTATCCAAAGGCAAAGGGATCAAGAAATGAACGATTTCTATCAACAACAGATATTAATCATGCAATATCTTCAATTAGCCTTTATTCCTCCCGCTGCTCCTCCCAGTGATGCGACTGATGATGATGATGGTTCTACTTGATTGTTATGTATGAATGTTATTTTATAATCATTTATTTTGTTTTTGGATATTAGTTATTTATAAATGAATCTATTTTTTCCCTTCATATTTGTATTATTGATTAGTATGTTAATTTATTTCAAATAGGGTTGGTGAGGCTAAGAAAGATGGTGAAAATTGGAAATGAATGTCATCGAAAGAAGTAAGTGTTTAATTACATTCTAAGGTCCCTCAGTTTCCTCTACATCCTTTTTTAATCTCCATTTCATAATTGTATTACAAAACATTTTAGCATCTAGTAAACTTTTCATTTAGTTTATGCCCTAACTTAAATGAATTATCAAACTTGTGGTGACATACATGTGTAATTATGTAATATTTTACTTTTTATTTGTTTGTTTTCTGATGCAGAAAAAGAAGAAAAGTATGGAAGAAGGAGAAGGAAGTGACTGCTGAGGAAGAAGAGGATGATGATTTGATCTCCTTTTGTATTTCATGTATCTATCCTTTTGAGACAATGTATTTATGGGAGATGCTTTGATTTATTAAACTGGAAAAATGTTGAACTTGAATTTGTTATGGATATTTGAATTTGTATGTGTTGTGATGTGTATGATGTGTTGGTATGTTAAACTTGAATTTGTATCTGTTGTGTCTCAGTTGTTTGTATTGTTGTTTTGGCAGTGTATGATAGGTTAATTGGTTTGAACATGTTTGATTTGTATGTATACATGATATGATGAAAAAATGGGGATGTTTTGCCGAAAAAAAATTAGTTTTACGATGAATTTTGCGATGAAAATTTTTCGTGGCTGATTTGCGATGAATTTGGTTTTCATCGCAAATTTGCGATAAACTATTTTTTGTCGCAAATTAGCGATGAAAATGATTTCTGTCGCTAATTTGCTATGATTTTTTTTTAAATTCGTCGCAAATCTATGATTTTTTTGTAGTGTAAACTTTGTAAGTTTACATATTTTATTCTCTTGGCCTTTAGTAATGTAACCTTCTGGCTGTGCCATATAGATTTTCTCGTCAAGTTTACCATTAAGAAAAGCTATTTTTACATCCATCTGATGTAATTCCAAGTCAAAATGTGCTACTATAGTAAAAATGACATGAATTGACTCAAATTTACAATAGGAGAAATTATATCTTCAAAATCAATACCCTCCATTTGAGTATATCCTTTTGCAAATAGACGATCTTTGTATCGATTAATCGATCCATCTACTTTCTCTTAATTTTGAGAATCCAGTTATTCCCAACAGCCCTTTAGCCCAGAGAAAGATCAACTAATTCCCAAACTTGATTCTTTCTCATATACTTCATTTCCTCATCCATTGTAATTTTTCACTTTTCTTTAACTAGGCATCTCAATGCCTCCACAACTATTTGGAGTTCTTCATCGTCAATTGGGAGAAACATTAATGCCTCATTATCAATTTCAAATCTTTTACGAGGAATCATCTTACGACCACTTCTTCGTAGGTTGGACTATTGAGAAATCATCTCATTAATTGACAAACCACTCCGATTGGGTTGACTAGATTCATATATCTTTCGTGATACCTCATTTGTTGATAAATTGACATTTTCCTCCTCTCGTTGGGATAATTTTATCAACTTCACCTCTCGTAGGGAACTCAATTTCGAGAAAAGTCGCATCTCTTGATTCTATTTCGGAGATGGTTCCATCTTGTTTCTCACTAATAAAAACATAACCCTTGAAGGTCTCAAAATACCTTATAAAGATACACTTTTTACCACTAGGTACTATTTTTTTCATATATGTGACTATTATCACGAACATAGGTAGTTGACCCCCAGGGTCTCAAATTACTTAAATCTGATTTTCTATCTGTCTAACGTTCATATGAAGTAGATGGAACTAATTTAGAAGGCATCCAGTTAAGTATATAGGTTGCATCTAATAATTCATCGCCTCAATAAGAAATTGACAAATTAGCTTGAGTCATCATAGACCTAACCATATCTAGAAGAGTTCTATTTCTTCTTTCAGTAACTCAATTTTGGTGTGGAGTTCCTGGGATTGCTAGTTGTCTAATAATCCCTTTATCATTATACATTATCTTGAATTGATCATACAAGTATTCACCCCTATGGTCAAATCATAAGGTTTTAACCTTACGATCTAATTGATTCTCAACTTCATTTAAGTAACGTCTAAAGCAATCTAATGTTTCAGATTTGTGAGAAATCAAATACACATGACCAAAACGTGTGAAGTCATCAATAAATGTAATGAAATAGGATGCTCCATGTCTAGCCTTCATATTCATTGGACCACAAATGTCGGAATAAATTAATTGCAACGATGATTCTGCAAGAATAGCCTTTCCGAATGGTTTCCTTGTTATTTTTCTAGCAAGACAATGCTCACAAACAGACAAGTTAATCTTAGCATGAGTGTCTAGCAGACCCTCTTTAGCTAATCTATTTATGTGTTCTTCTCTAATATATCCTAATCTAGCATGTCAAACTTTATCATTTATATCAACATCGCTAGTGAGAGCAATATTTGAAAAACAACCATCAATACCAAAACTAATGTCTGGTTCTACATCAAGAACCATGAAACCATTTGTTACATAACCATGCCCAATTAACACAGAATTAATTTGAAGTTCCACACAATGACTATAAAAGTTCATACAATAACCCAAATCAAGAAGACAATTAATAGAAATCAAATTCCATCGAATCTCAGGATCATAAAGGACATCATGTAGAAATAAGGTACATTCACCACGTAGGTTGAGTTTGCAAGTGTCAACTCCTTTGACTTCAATCCTTGCATTGTTTCCCACATATATTTATTTGTTGTCAGTTGATATCCGACCGTGCTCCACTAATGTAGCTCGTTCATGAGCTACATTGTTTGTTGTTCCTGAATCTATAATCCACAATGAATAAAATTCAATTAACAACACTATACTAGCAATATGATACTTATGAATAGAAGACAAACATGAATTTACCTTTTTCTGCTCAGTACATTCCCGAGAAAAGTGACCCTTTTTGCCACAGTTATAACAAGTTAACTTGCTTTTAGGTTTCTATCCATGCTTCTTCCCCATGAACTTCTTCTTATTTGGGCCCAGCCTAGCAGCAGCAGTTTTGACAGCTTCTTTTCCCTTTCCCTTTCCTTTCTTGAACCATTTTCTCTTATTCTTGGATCTGGCTGCACAAACAAAACCTTCAGCTACAAAAGCTTGTCCAGAAATCCTTGTGGATTTTATTCTCTCCGCCTCCAATTCAATATGGTGTGAGATATCAACGAAAGTCTTAATACTTTCACTGTGAGTCAGATTCTATTTCATCATTTCCTAAGAATTAGGAAGAGAACAGATTACTGCTTGAACTTGTTGTTCATCAGTCAACTCATGACCAGTAGCTTTTAGCTCCTGAATTATATTTGTCATTTCCCTCAGAAGTTGGGTCATGGTAACATTCGGGCATTTCTTACAGCTATGAAACTTCATTGTCAACTGACAAAGCTTGCTTAAGCTAACTTCACTGTACTTTTCTCTTAGGGCAACCCAGACAGCATAGGCCAATAATAATGGCTCATAATCATAGATCAAGTCATCTATCATTGAACTAATTAATATACCCTTAGCAGTAGAGTCATCTTTCTTCCATGCCTTATAGGCATCAAGATCACGTTTATCTTGTATTGTAGAACCATCAACAAGTTCTTTCATAAACTGATTTACAGCATCTAGAACTTCCTGTTCCTAAAGAACATATTGTATCTTAAGGTACCAAATTTTATAGTTATCTCCGTTTAATTTTTCTCCTTTGTTGAGTTCAACTATTATGTTTTTAGTAGCTATGATCTAATATAAATAAACACATTATTTAGTAATTCAGTGTAATTCATATGTATGCAATTTATTAATTAATTCAATGTTAATTTGATTTGATTTACAAAATCAAGTGATAATTTTGTTACTACTCATCATTTGTTTGAACCAATGAAACTAGTATTAATTAATCATACTATATACATTCCATTAATTGTACTGATCATCTAATGACCAAGTAAATGAACTGATCATGATATAAACTAATCATTTAAATGAAATAAAATGAACTAATCATTAACATGTTGTTAACACATAATATCTAGCTAAAGCATATATTGACAAAGTTTGAAGTTTAAAAAAAATTGTTCATACTTAACGAATACTTAATGACAGTATAAAAAACTATATAACTCTAATAAACTAGATAGGCCATTATTACTCCCACTAGGACAAACACTAGTGCAGTAGCTAACACAATCGCTATCTTACTAGGCTCAGCTAGGGTAATCTCAGGCGAATTGACTTCGGGATTGTCTATTAGATCCACTTCTTGATATTCCTGATCTACATGGTAAAGTAGCTCTATACACAACTCTGCATATGTGATGCACCCTTCATAGCGCCCCCATACATGGTGTGTTACTTCATTTAGACATGTCGACAGTGACCAAACCAGAGCCCAAATCCTGTAATTGTCAAGGATTAGAAACTCTTGCTGCTCAAGCATCCAGAATAATCTATCAAGTCTTCCAATGTGTCCTCTAACCCTATAAGCATGATCATACTCTATCTTCTAGATAGTTACCCTCAGATTATTTCATAACACATCGCCATGAGTCATGGTGTATATCACCCATGCCATTTGGAATTGAAATTACAAAGTCAGTACAAAATCAACATAACTAGTAAATAAAATTGGCTTATTCCAATTCAAAATATGCATATAACTATTACTTAGAATACATAAGCAATTAAGAAAAATAAATTTTCAATTTGAGGAGCTCCAATCAACTGACACACTAGATCAGTTGATTGGTTATTAAGTCATTCAACCAGTCAATAGTTAACTCCAGAAACCAGATCTTGAGTACTAGTTTGTTCCATTATGCTCATTAGAACTAATCTAATTGGACAAGGATACCCTATATCAAGATATTGTTCAACTTAAGCATATTTAGTCAATCTCAGATTTATTAATCAAAATCAGGTTTGTTTGATCAAACCAAGGCTCGTTTGATCAAATTTGGCTCATTTGATCAAATCTGACCCATTTGAATAAATATGGCCCATTAGAACAAATCTGGCTCATTCGATCAAATCTGAGATTGAACCAAACTGGTATGGATAAACCAACCGGTTTGACTTAACCAGATCGATTCAATTTTTTCTTTCTTTCTGCCGTCCATCGACAGCTGCTGCCGCTGTTGGCTTTCCTCACCGCCATCGCCGCCGCCGCTGCCTCTATTGGTCATTTCCGGGGCTTCTCCTTGTGACCAGTTGGCAACAACTCCTGTCCGGCCGGACGCGGTGGCCGACTATGGGAGGTAATTGCGATACAATCGCAGTCCTTGCATAGATCGCTCGTTCCCATCGTCGGCTTGGGAGGAAACTGCGACACGCAGTCACGATTTCTTGGCAACTGCCCACGATACGCCACCGTCTAGGGTTCACGAGGGTGCCGCCATCTTCTCCTCCATGGCTTGGGACCTCCGCAATGCTCAGTAATGGCAAAAATCACCATTTTCACCCAATTCTCCTCCGAGGGATTGTCTGACCGCGGTATTAAACTGGGCTCTGATACCAATGTTGGAATAATAATTTGCACAAAACAAAATCTTACCGTAGCATTGGATCGAATTTGGAGAACTCGTCGTCTTCTGGGAAGGTTACGATGAACCTTTCTGAAATCCACAAATCAAATTCCTCTTCTTGAAAAAGTTCTTCTTTGGATAAGAACCTATCTCCTCTCTCTAATCAGTTACCCTCTTAGATGGATAACTTAAACGCATAAATAACAAAATTGAGGAAGATTGGGTGTGTCTACTCTCAAGGCACTCATGGCCACGTGTGCCGCAACTGCACACGTTGCCATTACCTAGAATTATTAGATGGATTCTTACTGATTAAGTTTGCGATTTTTTTCAATAAACAATCCATTATGTTTCTTGCAACCTCTAGAATCCTATTGTGGTGTTTAGCTTTTTAATGTTCAAATCATAAAAGACTATCTAGTACTTTTAGTCAATATGGCGCAGGGGAGAAATCTTCGTGTGCAACGTTCAAATAGAGGTTTTAGAGAAAGCGTAGGAAGAAGGAGATTCACTAACAAAAAAGAGTCGTCTATAGGTTTAAATGAAAAAAATAATTTTATTCAAATCAAAACCAAACTCAACATGTTTTTACAAGAGCACTAACTCTTGTTTAAATAACCTAAGAAATAAGAAAATGTCACAACTGAAAAAGAAAAAGTAAAAGAAATTAATCCTAAACAAAAAGAGATAAAATCTAAACTAACTTTTAGAAGAAAAAAAATTAATTCTAAAAAAAAGAGATAAAATTTAAACTAACTTTTAGAAAAGAAAACTAATCCTAAAAATTTAAAACAAATAAAAGAAAAGGTTAAAAGACCAATTCTAGAGTTTTGACGGCTATTAGAAAGCCGATTCCTTCTCGTCCAGACTCGGAATAGAGCGCAACTGCGTTAGGAGTCCACGAATTGGTCATCTTCTTTGTTAGTAGTCTCGATCGGCCCAAAAGGGAAGTTGATAGCCTCGTTTTCTTCTTGTCACAGCTCGAAGGGGAACATAGACATATCGAAGGACATAAATTGGTTGTACTGTTGGATGCTCCTCAGGCTATAGGTTGGTCATATTCCTTGCTGGTAGCCTCGATCGTCCTTCTTCAAGGTTCAAAAGGGAGCATGGTAACTTCGGTTGCCCCTTGTCAAAGCATAGGAAGGAGCATGATTGTGTCGGATGACACGAGCTGATCGTGCCCCTAGATGCCCTTGTATCAGTCGACCCGGGTTGAAAAGAACTCGTCCTCGAGTTCATAGCAGTCTTTAATATCATAAGTCTTCAAGTGACAAGGGAAACACAATATGCTCCTTGATCCACCTGCATCAGGTTGCTCCTTGTCAAGGCATAGGAAGGAGCATGATCGTGTTAGATGACACGAGCCGATTGTATCCCTAGATGCTCCTACATCAGATGCCCCGGTATGAAAAAAATTCATTCTTGAGTTTGAAGTAGGATCTAGTTTTGAACTATTGTAGGCAAACTCTGGTTGAGGTAGTGTCAATTCCCAATGTTCCGGCTTAGTTCATCAAACACTTCAAAAGATTGCCTAAATTCTGATTCACTACCCTGATCTGATTATCTGTCTAGAGATGATAGGGGCTATTGAAATTTAGCCGTGCACTCAATTTTCCCCATAAGTTCCTCCAAAAATGATTGATAAACTTGGTATTACGATCTGAAGTGATGGACCGAAGAATCCCACGTAAATGCATGATCTCCTCGAAGTAAAGATGAACAATCTGGACAGTGTCCTTAGTCTTCCGGTAAATTGCAAATCGGATCATCTTGGAGAACCTATCAAACACAATGATGATAAAATCCGAGATTCGTTGGGTGTGGGGTAAGTCCAAGATCCAGGCAAGATTGGCAGAAACTGCTGCTGAATGTGATTCAAAATTCTGTTTTCCTAATTCCTTCCAACTTCTGAGGAAGCAGCCACTGACCATCCACAAACTTTGACAAAGGCATATTCTGTAGCCATTTTACACCTCTAAGCTGATGATAAGCATCAATTTGTAGATTTCCTTGATGAGTAGGACGGGTTGATACAACAGCCTTCTCCATGAAGATACTGCGCACATGTTACTTTGGTTCATAAGCAATCCTCACTGATGCCACATGTCTGTCCCCACTAAGCAAGTCGATTTGAAACCTTGAGCATAAATAATTTGTAGCCACTTTTTGAATCTTTAGTGTCTTCGATTTCATTAGATATCTTTTCAAACTAGAGAAGCATCCCAAGTGTTTCAGAACTAGCACCAACTGAAGGTGAGATACTGTCATATGAGTAAGCATATGTTTGGTGCTATCCCCTGTCATCATGTTTAGGGCCAACCATGTGTTTGGTGCTATTCCAACTCCATATGATGTATACTTGGTGAATCAATTTACTTGAACTTCATTTCTGTTGGTTCATGTTAGTCTAATAAATTTCTTGTTCAATTTTTTATATGCCCACTGAATGTCTTGTTTACGTTGTTTTTGCCTTGTTAATAAAAGATTTATGTTTGTGTAGTTGGATATGATATCATTTCTTTTCTTTATTCTGATTGCAGCCAGAATGCTCAGTACTGTTAGATATACTTGAGCAGTCAGCTTGTATGCCTGAAATATCTAGTATTCTTTTGAAGAGCCTGCATCGAATATTACAGCTTGCTGTTGTGCAAACTACTGCTTCTTTCAATTCATTGGATGCAATTTCTAGAGTTCTCAAGGTTGCCTGTATTCAAGCTCAAGAGCTTAGAAAGCTTAAAAGCTCATGTCAGTATTTAGTGGATGATGTCAATGTACATACTGAATGGATCAGTCAGCTAACTCTCTGTTGGGTTAAATGCATAGAATCTTCATTTGAGCTTTTTACAGACTATCTTTGTCTAGCAGAGAATGGAAGGTATTTAGTTTTGCATAGCTCCAGTTGTATTGATAGCTTATTTGATCTATTTTGGGAAGAAAATCTCCGTAAGCGTGTGTTGGAGCAAATTCTTTGTTTACTTAAGGTACTTGTGTAACTTGTAACTCAAATTTCATTCTTTTTCTTGATTTGATGGTAATGAAATTTTTTACCAAATTACTATCATCTTCAGTTGCCTGCATTATCACCAGAAGCTAATAGAGCCAAGTCCCAGCTTTGCTCCAAGTTTTTAGAAACATTTACTCAAGCAAAGGAGAGAGAAAAGACTTTTGCAGAGTTAGCAATAGAATTACTGACTGGCATGAGAGAACTTATTCAAATTGATCAAATGGTGGGCTCTACTGCTTCAACTAGCTACATTTCAACTGTAGTAGAAGTAAATATGTTAAATGTTTGAATTCGTTGAATATGTTTCCTAATATCCACATTTTCTTTGATATCATAGTACTACCAAAAGTTGTTCCATAGTGGTGAATGTTTTCTGCACATCCTCTCTCTTTTGAATGGTTCTCTTGATGCGAGCATTGGGGAACAGTTGGTGCTTAATATTCTTCAAACGTTGACCTTGTTACTCATGGGGAACGCTGACTTGAAGGTAGTTTTTTACTCTGTAATCCATTGTTTTTTGATAGGATATTTACTTTATTTTGCTAGAGTTAATTACTACTAAATAATAGTCTCGTGTTGATAAAATGACTGATCCATGAAGTCTTCAAGTAGCCGTTCTTTGCTCGAATAGAATAGTTGAAAATCAGTTCAACGTCAAATTTCTTTGATTGTCACACAATTCCTGACCCTGGTTTGTCTTTTTTGCCAGATTTTCACTAAATCTATAAATTTAAATTTCAGGCCTAGTGCCATACAAAAATATTTTTCATCATTTCTTTGTTCCAGATATAGAAGACTTAATTAAAAGAATCCCTTAATTTAAAGAAAGCAGACAATGAATCAGTTCAAAGAATACAGGCCAGTTAGTGAATAAATTCACCTAATGTTATGTGGTTGATATGCACAACAAAGTTGGATTTGAACACCAGCATTTACTATCATAATACAAGTGTCTCCAATGTGTAATGGATGCATTTTAGCTCGTTGATTAAGTGTTCTCATCCATAATAGGTTATACTTGCATTATTGTAATGGATGCAAGTGTGTTTTTATAAAATTATGATGTTTTTCGCACTTGTTTTTATCTTTGTAACCTAGCACCCAATTCTACTTGTCCAATGTGTAACATTTAGTTTATTTTGCATTAGGTTTGATCCATTTTGTCTCAGAGGACATCTGATGAGTTATATTTCAAGCAATCTCAAGGGTTTAACCAAATTCAAAGATATATTTGTTTAGCGTAATTGAGCAAGTCTATGCTTGAAAATTATGTATCCAGACCATGGAATGAAATCTTGTATTGTGCTGGGCAGCACAGGCAGAATTTGCGATTCTGCTTGTTGCTTAGCATTATTGGCATCGACACTGTGGGCCGTTGTGACTCGCAGCAGGGTCGTGGTGATCTCCACGGGGTTGTGAGGAACTCGCGGCAACCTCCTGGGGTGGTGACGACCTACAGCCTCCATAGGGTCGCAACCCCAACGATCCCTCAGTTTATTTATTTATTTATTTTTTGTATTTTTAATTTACTCTTTCGTCTATTATTTTTTCTCGGTATGAAAAGAAAAATAAAGTTAAAAAACCTCTTAAAGACGATTAATTTCTTTACAAGATAAATAGAGAAAAAATAACCTTTGATTATCTTTTTGACGAGATAGGAAACAAATTATTAAATGATAAAAAAATTAATTCTAATATATTTTCTAATCTTATAAAATATACTACTATTAATAAACTAAATTATTATATATATATATATATATAATTGATTTAATTTAACCTAAATTGATTGTTATTTAATAAACATTAAATATTTCATGCGATAATATTAAAATTTAAACTCAACATTATACTTCAAATGTAACTCAATAATAAGCATCTATAACGATCAAACATTAATAAACATATTTTTAATTAATATATTTTATATTTTAAATAGTATCAAAACTATAATGGCACAATACGATACGTTACCGAAAGTGTATCGTTTTGGTCATAAATCAAAACATAGTCACGACTTGAAATTTAAACCTTCATCCAAACCATAGTTGTCAAAAGCATGCGCTCGCTTAAGTGCAAAACGATGCGAGGCGCAAGCATTGGGCTTCAGAAACCTCGGAAGTGCACGAGATCTCTAAAGCACATGCTTCGCCTTAAAGCACAAAGCGTGCACTTTTGCGCTTCGGAGAAGTGCGTTTTTTTAAAGTTTGACAGAGGAAAGTGGGCCCAATCATTAAATTAAAAAAAAGGTGAAAGGCTCTCACTAAATCGATCGATCTTCTTCCAATCGCCTCTCGTCGCCTCCTGTCCTCTTGCCGCGACTAGCCTCTACCGCCGCTAGGTGAAAGGCTTAAAGCCCTAAACCGTCACTATCGATCGATCTTCTCTCGCCTTTGGCCCTCTTCCTCCTGTTTGCCTCTCGCCGTTTCCCAAGTCCCGTCTGCTTGGCTGTCGCCTCCCGAGTCCCGTCTGCTTGGCCGTCGCCTCCCGAGTCCCGTTTGCTTGGCCGCCGCCGCCCATCCTCTTGGCTGCCGCCGCATCTTCTGCCGTTTTCCTCTCCTATTTGCTTCCTCAATATTGGTAAGAATCTTATTGTCTATTAATTTTTTTTTTACCGTATTGTAATTTTTTCTTCTGCCGAATCCTCTTTGCTTCCTCTCCTATTTTCCTGATTATTATTGATTTGAGTTGCAGTTGTGATTATTATTGATTTCAGTTGTCTTAATCCATATTAATTTATTTTCTGTTAATTTTTTTTTACTATTTTGTAATTTTTTGATTTATTGATTGATTATTATTGATTTTAATTGTCTTAATTATGTCAAATACAACAATTCCATTAACTCGAAAGGATATTTCTTAGAATTATGTAACATCTTTAGATCCTAAATATCCCAATATTGTCCGTTGTATTTTTTGTGGTAAAATAACATAGGACGGGATTTATCGACTCAAGCTACATTTAGTTGGGGGCAATAAAAATGTGAAATGTTGTCCGAAATGTCCCGAGCATGTTAAAGAAGAGATCAACCTTGATGATGAAGAAGAGATCAACCTTGATGATGAAACTGAAGAAGATACCGATGGATACAAATATGGAGTTGATGATGTAGAATTAGACAATGAAGATGATTATTTTGATATTTGATATTTCATCTTATCACATTTTGAAAGACTTTTGATTTATGTTTAGTTTTGTAAAAATATTTTGTTTATTGCGCTTTTTCCATAAAGTGTGCACTTTGCTTTGAGCCTGGTGCTTTAAGCCCCAAGACCCTTGAGTGCTTTTTTGCACCTCGCTCTTTTGACAACTATGATCTCGACCAAACCATATGTCTGTCTTTTCTCTTCTAAGTGTTTGTTTGCCCTTTCCGAGTTTAGTCCATCAAATGATAGACTTAGCTTGTGAGCATGGTCTATAATAAACAATTACTAAAATCTCGTGCCGAACCGCCCGGTATGGGCGAAACGTACCGTTCCGCTCGCACACCGAAACCGGCACCAGCACGCCCGAGGTTTCGAAGCTCATGGCCGGTCTCAGAGGTGTCATGCGAGCCCCACCGCCGGCCTTAGAG